>PVHP010009095.1:0-40000 GCA_004024765.1 Zapus hudsonius
GCAATCCGAGGGGACTGCTGGCGAGAAATGTTTCCTGTCACGCTCTGCGGCCTTCGCAGGGGCAGCTGGAAACGCCAGGAGGGAGACTTTCCTCAGGGAGCCAGCCTGACCCCCACCGCCCCTTTAAATGTCACCTAGAAATGCCTGGGGTAGAGGGGGTGTTGCCAGCTTCCTGAGCAGGGAAGTGCCTTGTACAGTAAGAGCCCTGGAACCCCAGATTTCAGTCTTCTCTGGAGACAGAACAAAGCAATTGAAATGATTTGGATGAGACAGTAGGGGAAACTTTTGTCGTGGATGGTGAGATAAGGCAAGCTTAGATGATGAACTCCATGAACATGACCTCCTGCCAGCCTTCTGGTCCTCTCTTCCCTGGCTTTTCTCCATGCCTCAGGCCCTTTGCACTTGCTGCTTTCTCTGCCTCCCACTCCCTCCCTTTCCCCTGAGAATTCCCTGGAAGTGCCTAGGACCTAGCCCACTGTCTGCTTTGGTTTCATTCGTTCTCTGTCTGAACCCACGAGATTATCAATTGTATTACTTTCAGAAATTTTGTTTCTCCCTGCCCCCCCCCATACTGTACTGGAACAGTGCTCACACATTAGTGGGGACACAGAAGGTAAGGTTTTCATTGAGTGAATAAACAAGTCACTTTGGTGACCATGGCCCAGAGAGGCCCTGGCTGTGCCCGGTTGGGGCTAATCTGGGAAGTCCATCTGGAGAGCAGGGTGAGGAGTGGGGTGGAAAACGAGGACAATAGATTAGGAATATGATGCCATCGGGCCTGGTTGACAACCCAGGGTGGTGTGTATGTTGGCAGCTGTTGGGTTCAGGAGTGTTCACTGTCTCTCTCACATGACAACCCTGCTGGATGCCAGGCTGTCTGGGATGAGATGGTGCCTTGGGGGCCTCACAGTGGAGGCTGCAGGACTGCACTGCAGATCATCAGACAGCTTAGCTTGCTCCCTGGGCTGGGATTGACCCACTGCATCCGGGCTACAAGGACCTCATAAACAGGCACACAGTATGACTGCTGAGTATGTAGACGCTAGATAAAACACATGCCTGGGTTCCAGCTGTGTCCCCACTGGTTATTACAGGACAGGTTACCTCACCTGTACCCCACTTTCCCATCAATGATAATAGGAGCACCTACCTCATCACGGAGCCCAACCCCAGAGGATTTCATGGGTCCATGCGAAGCTCACAGTCCTGTGAGGAGTGAAGCCAGCATTGTGCATGTCAGCTGTTGTGAATGTCAACCTTGGCATTCCTTCTCCAGGTGCTATGGTTATGGGCTGAGTTACAACTCCCAAATCATAGGCTGAAGTTCCAACCCTAGAATGTGAGCGTGTGACTATTTCCAGCAGGCTTTTGAGCAGGTGAATGAGCTATGCTGAGACTTGGGGGATTCTAATATAATCTGATTAGTGTTTTTAGAAGAAGAGGGATTAGAAGACGTGGGAGGGGCAGGAGTACTCATGCATGGAGGGAAGGCCAATGATGGACACCTAGGGTCAAGGTGAGAGGCCTGCATAGAAGTAGACCTGCCTTGGCAGCTGTGGGACCCTGGAGTCTGGGGTTATGGAGCTCACTACTCAGACTCCCTAGCAATCAAGCCCTAGGGCAACTCCTGTCCCGTGCTTCCCAGCACTGGGGTTACAGGCGGCCCCAGGTCACCATGCCCAGCTTTTTCAGAGGTGCAGGGATCGGAACTAAGGTCCTTGTGCTTACCTGGCAAACACTTTACCCAGTGAGTCATCTCCCCAGACAGAGGGATCCCTTTAGGGTGTATTTTCAGTGACTCTTGCAAACAAGCAAGGTGGCCCCTTGCTTGGGGTCTCTGTAAACACGGCCTGTGGTTTTGGGACACCCTGGGTTCTTCCAAGACTATTTGCTTCAGCCAAGAGGCCATGAAAAGACAGACAGGGAGATAGTGGCTGACTCCCACCACAACCCCCAGCTGGAGCCTTCTTCCCCTCTAGGGAATGCTGCCACAGAGAATCAAGACCCAGAGACTTGGAGACAGACTCATCTCACCGATGGGGAAACTGAGGCCTGAGAACACAAGTTGGTTATGACAAGTAGGATACTGATTTGTTCAGGGTAGAGAGCCATGCTAGGGGGTGCAGAGTGGAGGTGGGATGGGGAAGGGGCTTGGAGGTCTAACATGGGGTCAAAAGTGCTGGAACTAGGTAATTCAGCCCAGGGAAGGCAGGGGGCAGGCCCAGGGAGAGCCCCCCTAGCTCAGCTGGATGGTCATGGTCATCGTGAGTCAGAACCTGGCTTCCTGGAAGGGAGTCCCTTCCACTAAAGAACCCTCTTATCTCTCTCCTCCCTGGTCTTTTCTTTCCTGACCTCCACTCAGGGCCTACCCTGGAGTCTTATATACTCCAAGGGCAGAGCCAATCCCAGTGAAGCAGGCGAGAATGGCCCCACCTGATTGGAGCAAGGCATGTCTAAGGCGGGGCCAAGCGCTTGGCAGGGCTGGGGGGCAGGGTGGGCAGAGGCTCCGGAGCAGCTGGTCAGCCCAGGGGCCCTTGGCAGCGAGGTGGCTCCGCTCGCTCGGCTGGTGAAGTGATGTTCTCTTCTGATTGAGCTAATTATGCTGATTGAATTTCCTCCTTCTCCCTTCGGAGCCTCGTCTGCCGCCTCCTCGCCTGTCTCTGCTCACCGCTCCCGGTAGAGAGAAAAGGGAAGGTTTCCTTAATGTAACTGGTAATTGTTATGCACACAGTGTCAGATGTTAATGTCGACCCTGATTGACAGCTAATCAGCCCATCAGCTGTACAAAAAGAGTGAATAACTCGGTAATTTGATTTCCCCTGATTCCCCTGCGTGGGATGGCAGGAAAGTCTAAATTAGCAATCAGGGAGCCCGTGGCAGATCCTGGAGTGTGGCGAGGAGGATTGGGGGGCCTGTCTCACAGCTGTGGCTGGGGGCTGTATTCACGGTTCGGGGAGCCCTGCTGTCCCCAGCTTGGGTGGGGGCAAAAATGAGTGGACATAAATGTGGGGTAGGGGCCTCATCCCAATGTGCCTCTTCCAGGAGCTGGCCTCAGAGAGGGGGTGCCCCTGTGTGCTGTTGTCTAGAACCCCAACCAAGTCGGAGAGGGAATTCCTAGGGATGTAGAAGCAGCCCCCCTTCCCAGGCTTTAAGAAGCTGGTTGCTAGGGTTTCCACCGTGTGACCCAAATTCTCCCCATTCAGGGGGAATAGAAGTCCCTCCCTCAGCTTCTGGGAGATTCCACTCAGGTAAACAGGAGAACCTAGGGGTGTCTTGGCCCTAAATGAGGCCTCTCCCGCCTTCCAGAGCAGAGAGAGTTAGTAGCAAGTCCCAGCATGCACTGGGGGGGGGCACCCAGGCAGAGGGACTGTATTGAGTTTCTTGTCTGCTTCGGTTACATAGGCTGAAAAGCGAGAAAGTAGAAAACTGGGACTCGAACCCAGGGCAGCACACCGAGGTGACCCTAATTCATAAGCTGGCTCAGTCCTCACATCAGTCAAGGGGTGAGGGGTGTACATGACTCCCCATCTCATAGGTGGCATGTGGCTTGCCTGAGGTCACCCAGCTAAGGACTAACTCTGGGCAGGGCTCTTTGACTCCTTGGCTGACATTTTTCAGTAGTCACACAAATGTGTCCTTCTGAATGGTGATGGGGCAGGGACGGAAACCAAAGAGGCCACCAAGCACTCCAAGGCCTCAGTGTCACACAGCACTGCAGACTCATACACCTGCTCTTCCTCCTGCCTCCGCCTCTTTGCCAAGACCCATGTGGCTCCCAGAATGTCACAACTGCTGCCCTGCCCTGAGTAACCAACCACCTCTACCAGGGGACACAAGTACCAGTTCTGAGCTGCGTGGCCACTGGTTCCTGTTCCTGTCCTCACTCTCAATTCTGGGAGAGAGGGGTAGGCAGGAAGCAGGTGAGGGAGGCCAACTTTCACACCTCTGAGTGATGTTTCCACATCTGGATGTCCCATCAGCCACCTGGAGGGAGGTGAATGGAACTCAGCTATGGCTCTGGTCTCGGGCTGGCCCCTTCATTTCTTCCCTTCTCTGCCAGTGGTTGCCCAATCTCCACCAAAGGAGCTGACTGGGGGCTGGGGCTTTTCTTGTGTCTCCTTGGGAACCTCTGCCCCTGGGAAGCTGAGACTTGGACATCCCAGGCTTTGGGATCCTTCTCTCAACTCCTGTTCAGCTCCTACTGGCAGCCCTGGTGAACTCATGAGGGTCACCTCCATGCAGCACATGGAGGCTCTACTTCCTCTCTTATGCTGACCTCAGGCTCCTCTTCCACCAGGGTGGCATCTGAGCAGACCCTGATGACCTGCTGACAGCATCGTCCTGCTGCTCTTAAGGGTCTTACCGGGAAGTTGTTCTCACGCACCCATCAGAAAAGTAAAGTATACTAGAGAGGATGGGTGATTGCTCTGGTGGGAAACAGAGCTGCTGACATTGAGGAGACAGAGTCAGGAGGATCAGGAGCTTAAGTTCAGCCTTGGCTATATAGTGAGTTTGAAGCTAACCTAGGCTACATGAAACCCTGTCTCAAACAACATCCAAGAACAAGAAGAACAGGGCTGACCTCTGGAATTTGAGTCCATGTTCTGGGTGCAGAGCATGCTTGTTTCCTGGACCCATCTCTTCCCCTCAGGTTGGCTGGAATCCTCAGCACAGGGTCGAGTTCTCCAAGCCTGGATCCCAGTGCTGGTGAGGTAGGGGGAAGGGGTACTTAGGGTAAACTGAGTCAGGGGTCTGGCATATAGGGACAGGGAAGGGCGAGAACTGAGCCAGAGCTCAAAGGAACAGTGTCTTGCCCAGCAGTGGACCTGGAGGCTAGTCACTGGCTACAGAGCCCTTACCAATGGACGCCATCAGACTGGACAACCCTCTCAGGGGCTCCAGGCCTGACAACTCAGGGGCTCAGCCTTTATCTTCCAAATAGGGGAACCCAATCATTTCTGCACTGGCAGATTGACCTCTCCCCAAGTTGTCCAAAGCAGTGCTTCTGAGGTCCGGATGGATGGGCGGGGAGTCTCATTGAAGTTGTGTGTTTGCAGGGATGGGGGCTGAGGACTAGGGAACCCCATTCTGCTCAATTCTGTCTCCTCCCCGCCTCCTCCTCACAAATGCCATAGGCCTTGGCTTCATCACTTTAAGCAGCAGGAATGTTACCACTTTTATTTATTTGGTTTTTTTTTTTTTTTGCATGTGCTGTAGTATGCATGGTCTGGTGTGGTGGTGGTATGTGTGTGTGGTGTGTGTATAAGAATGTGCTGTTGTGGTGCCTGTACAGGCCAGAGAGAAGAATGTCAGGTGTCTTGTCACTCACCCACCTGTTTTTCCTTGAGACAGAGTCTCCTCAGATTCTGGGAGCTTGCCCTTTTTCCATGGGCTCCCATGACTCAAGTCTCTGCTCCCCATAGGACCAGGGTTACAGACATGAGTGGCTGTGCCCAGCTGTTTACATGGGTTCTGAGAGAATAAAACTGAGTGATCAGGCTCCCTTGTGCACTTAACCACTGAGCCATCTCTACAGCCCTGTTACCACTTTTTCTCAGCGGTGACTGTCTTCATGGACAATGACATGCAATGGGAAGATAAATAATACAAACAGAACCAGGGAAAGGAGAGAAGCCACATGGGTCACACATATGATGGCTAGGGACCCAGCTCTGGGCTGAATAGCATGCTCAGACTCTAGCTTGTGTGTGGCCCTGGGCAAGTTAGCAGCTTTGTGTCTTACCTTTCAAATCCTTTGTTTGAGAGAGAGAGAGAGAGAGAGAGAGAGAGAGAGAGAGAGAGAGAGAGAGAGAGAGAGAGAGAGAGAATGGGCACACTAGGGCCTCCAGCTTCTGCAAACAAACTCCAGATGCATGTGCCACTTTGTGCATCTGGCTTTACATGGGTACTGGGGAATTGAGCCTGGGTTGTTAAGCTTTGCAGGCAAGTGCCTTAACCACTGAACCATCTCTCCAGCCCATGTCTTACTTTTTTTTTTCACCTCCCAGGCATATGCTCCCTGTCAGAGGAGAAGGTCTAAGGAATCCCCCCTGAAGAGGTGATATGTAGGGTTGGTTAAGAGCCAGCTTGCTGTGCAGATAGAATATGTGGGAACAGCAAGTGCAAAGGCCTTGTGGCAGGAAGACAGTTGACTTGCTGGGGACATTGAAGGAAGGCTCTGTAGGTAAGTAGAAGAGATCAGAGACTCATGGGTCATGGTCATAGTTCGAATAATAAGGCCGCTGGGCATCGGTGGTAGGTATAAGTGGGGACAGGTCTGCTTTGTCTTTTCAGGACAAATATGGTGTTCCAGGGCTGGTTTGCAAAGAGCCAGGAGGAGGAAGGAGGAGGCAGTTGCTGACAGTCTAGCTTCCCAGCTCCAGCCTGGCTCTGAGCCAAGTCCATCAACTGGGCCTGGAACTCTGGCCAATGTGAGTAGAGGCAGAAGTGCCTCCCCACTGTTCCAGAAGCTTCTTAATCCACCAGGGCCTTGAAGGGAGAAGCAGAGAAGCCCAGAGGGGAGCTTTTGAGGGATGCTATTTTGCATCTTAATTGCATGCTAAGCAGGCCCGTGGGCAGGGCCAGCTGCAAAGCATTAGTCGCCACCAAACTACTGTGACTCAGGCCACAGAGCCTTAAAATATTCATTTTCCTCTGCATTTGGAATTCAGCAACTGGGGGGGGTGGTGCGGGAGGCAGGCACAAGGCAGGGGAAGTGGGGCATCTGCTAGTAGCAGTGAGGTGGAGGTGGGGACAAATTGGGGCAACAGTCCAGGGGACAGTGCTCTCTGGTTCGGCTGTCCTGTCCCTGGGAGATGGGCAGAAGCTCCGCCATCACAAATACTTCTCCCATTTCACATTTCAGGCCCAGGACTGGCTCCCTGGGTTCCTATTTCTTTTGGGATCCATTTGAGGGCAGAATCTAGCTCTCCCTGGGTGTCTGGGAGTGTGTTTTCTGGTACACTGATGCCGGCCCGTGGTGCAGGTAGGGTGGGAGCCAGGGCACAGTGGCAGAGTATTCTAGAAAGGCAGGAGGTTATGTTGGCTCTGTCCCTTTCCAGCCACGCTTGTCTGTAGCGAAGAAAAGTCTTAAGCACCATCATGAGATTTACCGGAGGTGGCTCCAGGCTGGAGCTTATGCCTAGCTTTGGCCGGGGACAGGTACTGTGGTCATCAGCCTGGCCCAGGGGAAGCTGCCTGTGGATTCCTAGGCTCTGGGATATGGGGAGGGGCTAAGACTAGGGAGGAGACCCTAGGGAAGTGGGGCCTCACTGTCTCCATAGGCAGTAGCTGGGATTTAGTGGGGACCTAAGCACGGGGTGACTTGGGTCCAGTTCCTTTCAGGCAGGGAGACGAGTGCTCATCACAGGGAGACAGGGACAATACTGTTCCCAGCTGGACTGTGTGATGGCCCTGCTGAGCAGCATGACTAGCTGGGAACACCTGGTTCACCCGTCTCTGTGGCCTTGGACTGGTCACCATGGCCAAAGAGGCAGAGGAGGGCCAGACACTTGTAGGCAGAGGGGTTTGGGAGAAAGCCATGGCCATAGGGAGGCCTGGGCTCATATTTCTGGAAATAGGACATGTTACTAAGCTTTGTGAACTACTGTCTGGAAGCTAGGCTTCCATTTATCTTTCCAATCACCCCCTGCTCACTTCCGGAGGCCTTGGGGACAAGGGAAAGTGACCCAGCTACCTCAATTCACCAGGAGTGTTGCTCAGGGACTGAGGGACACTGGGTAGACCTTGGGAAGAACTTTCTAAAGGGACATTAAAGGAGGATGGTGGCAGAGAGTACTCTTCATGAGAAGAGAGCCGGGATGGGCACACTGCTCCTCACATGGAAGCCTGCATAGCCTGAGAGGGGGCTGAGATCAAGGCCAAGGCCACCGTGCTCTGCTCAGACCTGGTGTGGCACTGGGGCTGTGTTGGCTCTGGAAACCGTAAGGAGCCCTGATGAAGTGGGGGCTGGTGTGGATGGAGTGCCCAGGGAAGGCTTAGAACTGAGGCAGGGCACTGGAGGGAATATGGCCTCTGGAGCTCTCACTGCCTTCCTCCATGCCTCTTTGTCATTGTTTCTTGTAAGTCACCTTCTTCTCCAGGAAGGGAGGTTTCTATCCTCTGTGTGTGTGTGTGTGTGTGTGTGTGTGTGTGTGTGTACACCAGGGTCTCTTGCTGCTGCAAATGAACTCCAGTTACATATGCCAATTTTTGTGTCCAGCTTTCTGTGGGTGGTGGGTAATCAAACCCTAGCTGACAGGCTTTGCAAGCAAGCACCTTTAAATTCTCATGATCCTCCTGCCTCCGCCTCTTCAGCAACATCCTACCGGCGTGTGCTACCACAACCGGCCAAGCACCTTTAAATACTGAGCCATCTCATTGGCTCCATGTTGTCACTCTTAAAACCAGGATGGGCTGAGACAGGACAGGAGCCCACAGCTCTCCACAGGCCCCCAATGGCCCTGAGACATCACTCAGATCCCTCCCTTCTTGTCAACTCCTGCACATTTCCTGGGTTATTCCTCTTCCTCCCTCCAGGAGCTGTGCCCCTCCTCACTGATGGAGGGAGACCTGCTCCCCAGGCTGACTCTCCCAAGGACCTTTAAGCATTGCTTGTTTCCTCCACCCCAGGGAGGCAGGTCTACAGTGTTTGAAGTTTACAGATTTCTTGGAGACAGCAATGAAAGCTTTATATTTTTTTGAGCTGGGAAGAAAAATGGTGAAGTTTACATCGTTGCCAAATAAACAGAACTGTGACTTGTGTTTCACAATTGACTCGGCTCCTTTATGTACTTTGACAGTTCTAGCATGTTCCTGACAGTTACAAGCTTTCCTCTCTCTCCAGAAAAATCCGAGGGGTCATGTGACTCCTTCCCACACTGAGTGCGTGGCTTATCTGAAAGATGAGGAATTTATGACTCAGGGTGGAGAGGGCACTGGCCGAATGTCACCAAAAATGGCACAACCTGGGTTACATTCATTCATTCACTCATGTAATCATTCATTCATTCACCTACTCAAGACATAGCTTTTAGTCCGTGCTTTGGGCCAGCCTCTGGTGTCAGGGCACCGGGGACAAAGAAATGAGCAAGTGAAGGTGACGACAGGAAGTGGCCAAGAAGCCTGAGAGAGGCCAAGCTGACTGGATATAGAAGTAGGATCACAGGTGTTCAGAGGTTCCTGTGGAAAATGGGGACCAAGATCTATGGCCTAAGGTAGTGACCCTTGACCCTTACCATGGGGTCCTTTTCCATCCTGCCCTCCACAGCCCTTCAGGAGTTAAAGCCAGGCCACTGCCTTCCTGCCCAGTGAGCGAGGTGATGGGATTGTGGTTAATGGTAACTTGCACAAGTTTGGTCAACTAGAAATATATAAGGAGATGGAAACATGAAAATGTCCCGGGAGTTTATACAATTGATATATTTTGGCTCAGCCAGCTGTTAACTCCATTGCATGAAAGATGGCAGAAATAATTTGCAGCCAACCTTACATCTGTGTACTGAACCTTTGCAAAGGAATCGGCTGTGTCCCCAGGAAAAACCCCCACTGCCACCTTATCCCTCACCCAGGGAAATCCCTGGGCTCAGGATATGCATATTCTGCTAGGCACTGGGTATAAGCTGTTAAGCCAAAGGGACAAGGGAGTGAATTCAAGGGTGTCCCCCCCTCCCGCCTGATTTGTCAGTCAGTTCTAACCTGACCTACTGAGAAAGGGCTGGAATCTTAAAACAAAAATTTACCAAAGGCTTTGGAATAACAACAGGAAATGGGACATGGTGGGACTTGTCGGTTGATGTAAACGAATGTGCTAACCTGTGGTGAAACAGACAAGCCACCCTGCAGGGCCTGGCCTCTAGCAGGGACCATTGCTCCCTTGTCCCCTAACCACTAACCCATTCCTGGTCAGAGGGTATTGTAGACAGCTTTCTGGTTGCTGCAACAAAAAGGAGCCCAACCAAAAGTGGCTTATGGAGGAAAGGGTTTATTTTGGATTACAGACTCGAGAGGAAGCTCCAAAATGGCAGGGAAAATGATGACATGAGCAGAGGGTGGACATCACCTCCACCACAGCACTGCAAACAGCTGCAGGAAGGTGTGCCAAACACTGGCAAGGGGAAGCTGGCTGTAACCTCTATAAGCCTGCCCCCAACACCATACCTCCAACAAGGTTCCAAAATTGCCATCAGCTGGGGATCAAGCATTCAGAACACATATGTTTGTGGAGGACTAAACCTAGATTAAACCGTCACAGAGGGGCTTTTAGTTGTGATTCTAATTTTCCAGGAGAGTGAACTAGTTCAGGCTTTTCTACCCTGTTCCCCAGGCTCCTCCCTCCTAAGGGTGTATTCCTCAGGCTCCTCCCTCCTGGGGGATGTATTCTTCAGGATCTTCCTTCAGGGGCGGAGCCTCCATACTCCTTCCCTTGTACAGACTCCTCCAGGCTTCTCTTCCTGAGGCAGTTCTTCCTTCCTCCAACGAGCCCCTGGCCTTGAAGGTACTCATCAGTGCTGCTTGGCCTGCAGCTCTGCCTCTCCCTTCTGGCTCACAGTGCTGCTTCTGCTAGGGAGACCCTGGCTGCCCTCTCTCAAGCCCCATCTCTAGGAAGTCCTTGGGCCGTGACCAATTCCTCTTTGTTCTTTTATTAGGTTCAGTAAATAAATGGTGGTACCCTGTTTCTAGACTCTTGCTCTCTCTGCCTATCCCACATCTTCAGGGCCCCACAAAGGAGCTAGTTCCTGTCCCAAGCCCTCCCATCAGCACACGCCATCCACCTCAGCAGTCCACACAGTTTCTCTGCCCAGAAGTACTCTGGTCTCTACATTCACACAACTTCTAGAGTGTAACCTCCTTCCCCACGACATGTTCTCAAGCCCAGAGCTCCATCTTGCTACACCCCATCAGAACCATTTTAAAGCATCTAGAGAATACTGAGGCCTCATCCATCCTGGAACAACCGAAACAGAATCCAGGGGAGACTTCTGAGGAAAGGAATGCTCTAAACATTTCACTTGATAAATCTATGCTATGAAGCAGTGAGGGCTGAGTGCCCTTGCTTCTGGGAATGAATGACCCTTAGCCTCTGTGAGTTCCCATAGGATTACCTGCCACCTCCACAGAATTCAGTTTTCTGTGTGCTTCACATTGACCCCCCCCTCAATGTCACATGAGAAATGACTTCTACACTGGACTGGAATGTCTAAGATGAGGTCGTCACTTCCTGTGTTCATGATACATGCCTCTAATAATATAACTGCAATTTAAATAAGTCCTTTCTATCTACGAGTCTCTAATTTAAGACCAGGCAGCCTGTTCTATTCAATAACTCCTCCATTTTATCTACTTTCCTTCTAAAAATCTACAAAGGCCTGTTTCAGTAGGTTGAAAAGTTAATTGCTCACACACATGTAATCAATTCAGCTGGACTCAGTGTAAGTTTCTGTATGGTCAGAGTGATGATCGGGTCTTCTGCCTCAACAGGTCAGTCCTAAGATTGGTTCAACCCATTTGCTCCTGCTTTGGGATACATGTAACAGGTATCTCACTCCCATGCATTAATACCTGCTGGTCTTAAAACTTAAATAACAGATTCCATTAAAAGAGCATTAGCATGGGGCCCCTGTAATTAATCTTCTCTGGAGAACTAATAGTTCAGTAAGCACGCAGCGGAGCAGGGCCTCATACATCACTAAGCTCATTTATCCTAATTGATTTATCCAAGAATCGGCGGAGCAGTCAGCCTTGAGACCAGTGACCCAGGGCAGGGTCCTGGGAGCCCCTGGAGTTGGGGAAAGCAGCCCGGTGGATGGATGGAGCTGAGGCTAGCAAGCACTGGTTTCATCTAGATATCAACAACATAATGGGCCAGCCTCGGAGGCAGGCCAACCCTGGAAGCTTTTAGAGGCTCTCAGCAGCCCTTCTAGTGCACCCAGATTACACACGGAGCTATTTCACATCATTAACCTCCCTATTTTATCCCCGGGTGCCGTGTGCTCTCTTTGCAGCAGGCTGGGCTTCAAAGCAACTGCTTTGCCAAAGCAGGTGTAGCTACTGCAGCAGGCTGACCCCAGGACACTGGGACACATTTGCTGGCTGTGTGTTTGCTTGCTGGCTGGCCTTGTAGTCCTGGGGGAGACCTGTATCTGCTTAGCTTATCTGTTTAGGTTTCTGCTGTCACTGTGCTGGGGCCTGAGGGTGGGCATTACTCAGACTGCCCTCTCCTCCAGCTTCATCTTACTCGTCCTTCCTCATCTGCCTGGCAGCAGTGTTCGCTGGGAATGGGCTCCAGTGCCCGACCAGCCATGTTGTGTTTGACCATGCATTTATTCTCCTTGGGAAGCAGAAACCAGGTACCAACAAGAGAGAGCAGAGTCTAAGGGCACAAGTGGACAGACTTCACTCCTAGCCAGTGATGCCCTGCCTTGCCTCCCGAATCCCTTCTGTTTGGTGCTCTAAGCCAATACCATCCTCTCTCAGGCCCCCCTCTTTCCCCACCCTCCCTCCCTCTCAATCTCATGTAGCCCAGGTTAGCCTTGAATCCACTATATAGCCAAAGATGGCTTTGAACTTCTGATTCTCCTGCCTCAGCCTCCCGAGTGTGGGATTACCAACTTGTATCATCACACTTTGTTTTTAGAGTGTTGAGGATGGAAGCCAGGGCTTCGTGCATGCTAGACAAGCACTACCAACTGAGCTTCATCCCTAGTTCTCATCAGCTTAACATTTTATAAGCTTTTGCCTGAAGTGTTTCCTGATTGTCCAGACTTTTCCTTCTGAACCCCTGCAAGCTGCCACCCATGCCTGCCTTTGCTGCCTCCAGCCTCCAGCCCATCTTGGCCTCCATTTTTCCAGGCTCCATCCTGCCCAGCTCCTCCCAGACTGTGGATGACGCTGACTGGAAAAATAAACCTTCTCTGCAGTCCTTGAACTGGACCATGACTCATTGCTTTCCCCATTTATTTCCTGAGTGGTCCACCAGGTCCTGGCTGGAAATGGTCCTGCTCATCCCATCTGTCCCTAGTGCTGATGTGCCCAGTCTCCACCCAGCCTTTGTCACCATGTGTCTGTCCTCTAGACTGAATCCTATTCTGGGCCCCCCTGCCAAACCTGATCAGTTGAAGTTGTACTTTTGTATTCTGCTCACTAGGTTAGACAGACCCTTGGGTGGTGAACAAAAGAAATGTTGCATCCTGCTTTGGATCCTCCCCCTCTTGCTGCCATAGTCCAAACCTTTAGGAAGGCTGCAGAAGGAGGGACATCATAGGCTCAGTGGCTCAAGTCTTGGGTGACTCCCTTCTCTCTTCCGAGTTTCCATTTCCTTATCTGTGTGATGAGAGGGTTGGGAGTAATGATTTCCAGGGGTCCTTTTACCTTTGAAATAAAATGGAAAACAAGAGACTTTGAAGACCAGGTGGATTAATATGGTGGCCAAATCAAGCTGGGCCCGCTCTCCCCTCTGCCCAAGGGCTCCACAGCATGCGGAGCTTGGCACTGGAGTCACAGAAGGCTCTCAGAGAAAGGGCCCTGGGCTCTCACCTTTGGAAAACGGTGCAATTTAATGGTAATGCAATTACAGATGTGCTGAGATTGAAACAGCCCATCTTATCTCAAACTCATCTTCCCCACCAAGTATCAGGGCAGGTGCTGATCCCTAATAGCTGCAGAAATGAATCTGCCAGGCAGCTGGGGGCTCCTGGGGAGGAGAGCTGTGTGCTCAGAGTGGGAGGAGAGGGGGAAGGCATCCAGAGGGAAGGAGGAAGGGAGCAGGAAGGAGAGAGAGAGAGAGAAAGAAGGCGGAGAGAGAGCAGGGAGGAGGAGTAAGGGTGGCTGGATATGGTAATGGGGGAAAAAGAGAGAGAGTGTGTGAGAGAGAGTTCATTTCTTTTTTTTTATTTTTTTAAAATTTATTGTCCATAATGAGTTACAACATTTAGTGGGCAAACAGAGAGTTCATTTCTGAAGTATCAAGAATTGAGATGATAAAGGAGGGATGGAGGGAGGGAAAGAGGGGAACAAAGCCCAGAAAGAAGGAGGGAGCTAGTGAGGGTGAGGGGGCGAAATTGAAAGGAAGGAGAAAATAGTAGGAGATGAATGGAGAGAGAGAGAGAGAGAGAGAGAGAGAGAGAGAGAGAGAGAGAGAGAGAGAGAGGAAAGAGAGAGAGAGAGAGAGTCAAGGGAGTAGAGGTCTTTATTTCAGAAGTGTCCAGCTTTTCACACCTACCCGAGAAAGTCCAAACAGGAAGTAAGGGGCAGTAAGGAGGATCTCGGGATGAAGCCAGGAGAATACACGTGGAAAGAGGGTTGGGAGCCCTGGGGAGAGGAGCTAGACACAGAGATACAGGGAGCCACGACCCAGGAACAGGGAATAGAACCAGCTGCCCAGGGCCCGCGGCATTGGCTTCAGCACCGCGGACAGCGCCGCAGCCTCTCTGGGGGCAGTTGGAAAGCAGGCTCAAGGAGGAGCTGAATAGATCAATTATTTTTCAGAACATGGTTTTGATCCAGATATGACTTCGCTGGATCACTGAGTGGAAAGGGCTAGCAGAGAAAATGACATTTTTTTTTATCACCCTGGAAAAATGTTCCCGCTCCGAAGAGATGAGCCGCCCTGCGAGCGCGCGCACATATGATACATAACTAACCAGAAGCATAATCTTCTAAATTGAAAAGCCATAATGTTTGCTGTTGGAGCTAAATATTAACAGGGCGTTGTCTCCCAACGACCCTCGGGAGGCGGCTGGCTTAGCAGGAGACTGTCGTCATATTCAAACAACTTGATTAAATTCCTTTTTCTGCCATCAGAATTAAGAAATGAATAGTTTTATGAGAGTCATGCCACAGAGGACAGGAAAATGAAATGCTGGGGAAGAGCGCAGGCGGGTTGCTTGCTCTTTTTTTCTGGAGGGATCGCTGTCAATCTTCTTAGAAGGGGTGGGATCAGCATTAGGCATGCTCTTTGAGTGACAGGTGTTAGGTCTTGCCTCCTGGGGCATTCCTCTGAATTCCCCTCATACTATCTGAGAGCTTAAGGAACACGGGGGATCTTCCTCAGGCGCCTTCTCAATTGTGCATATGGGTGGCAGAAAAATAAAGTGACTTCAGTCATGGCCTGTGGAGCGGAAAAATCCTAGCTCTGCCCCTCACTTAGCTGTGTGACCTCAGGCAAGGCACTTAACCGCTCTATGATTCGTCTTCTCTAGTTATAAAACAAATACTAGTTAAACTCGTATTTAACCTGCAGAGCTTTTGTGAGGATGTAATGAGTCTCAGGAGTGTCAGAATGGGGCTCAACTCGGTAAGCTCTATATAAACATTATTGTTATTATTGTTTGATTTAACTCAGACTGTATGAAATTGCTATCTACGAGGTTAGAAAAAGTACAATGTCAGCAACTTAATTACGAGGCTTAAGCAGCAAGATTTTGTCTGTTTCCTGCCAATAGGCTTCTTTTACACTCAGAGAAGATCAAACCTCAGTTTCTTCATCTATAAAATGGGATCCATTTCCCATGTCTTAGGATGAGTGAGAACACTAAGCAAACATAATGTTGTAATAGAGCTGACAGGGCAGGGAAGGTGGGAGGCAGAGCTGGGCAACAGCTGCCTCAAATACCATCTGTACTGGCAAAGAAATAGTTGCAGAGGTAGGGAAGGAATGGGAGGCAACACATGAGTATGTTCAAATTTTTTATTTTAGTTTTTTTTCAAGGTAGGGTCTCACTGTAGCTCAGGCTGACCTGGAACTCACTCTGTAGTCCCAGGCTGGCCTTGAACTCACAGCAATCTTCCAACCTCAGCCTCCTAAGTGCTGGATAAACGGTGTGCACCACCATGTCCAGCATTACTACATTTTGTTAGAAAATTTCCAGCTAAAGCCAGGTGGGGTGGTATATGCCTATAATCCCAGCACTCAGGAGACTGAGGCAGGAGGATCCTGAGTTCAAGGCTGCCGCCGCCTGGGCTTCATAGCTAGACCTTGTCTCAAGCAAACACAATGCAGAAAGTTTCCAGTTAACCTCCCGCTCAGGTTGCATCTTATGAAACTCTCTTGGAAGGGGGAACACAAAGGGAATTAGTCACCTAGCTGTCAGAGCTGTGTCACCATGTGGCAATCTTCAGTTTGCCTAATGTTCTCAAGAATCCTGTGAGGTGAGCAGTGAACCCCTGTTATAGATGAAGAAATTGGGGTGCAGAGAGGTCGAATGACTTGTTGAAACTTAGCTAAGAGAAGCAGAACAAGAATTCAGACCCACTGGAGCATTCTAGAAAGAGAAACCAGGATGGAATGCGGCTCAATGGATCCTGCTGACCTTGTTAATCTTGGCAGACTCTCTCCTCCCACCATCTTCCTGAATGGCCCCTGGAGTCTGAGTCTCCAACATAGCCCTCTCCCTTTTGTTTTCTGTAAAGCAGTGGAAATACGAGATTAAGACAACAGCCCACTGAATCCAGGCTGTTCCAATGCAGTCTCAAGAGGAGCCACATTGAAATGTCTGGCCTAAAATTTCTGAGGCTCCTACTCCTATAAATAAGATGCTTTCCATAGTAAATAGTCCAGAAAAAAAGTAGAAGGGAGTGGGAATAAGAAATTGAGTGGGCTGGTGGGAGGGAAGAGCTAGAAAAAGAGCTGCCTAAGAATACCATTTGTACTGGAAGAAAATAGTTATGGGGGAATGGGAGGAAACACATAAAATTTAATTTTCCCTCTTTCTTCCTTTGAGTCTATTTGGGTCCCAGAGAGAAATGGCCGAAAGCATCCCTCCTAGCATTAAAGACTCAGCGAGCCCAGCTGGGAGGATGGCACCCAGTGTCTCCTAGGAGGATGGGGAAGCCTGAGAAGGACAAGTTTCTGTACAGTGTCAGCATGGGTGGATGTGGTGGGGACTAACTTTCCCACAAGGGCACAGCCCTGCAGAGCCACTGACCTTAGGAGGCACCAAGGGGCAGTTAGGGACCGTGAAAGGGGGAAGGAGAGAAGTCTCATTTACACTTTCCCATCCTTGATGCTTTGTTCATCTCTATGTGTTGTTATTTATCAGTGGTCCTCATTATCAGAGTGCCTCATTTCCCCAGAGGCACTCCTCAGGAAGCAGTCATAGTGATGGGGGTTGTGTGGTAGTGGCAGTAAAAGTAGCTAAGGATGGACTTGTAGCCAAGGACGGCTCAAGGCCCTATAATGATGCAACCGGAGAAGGTGAAGAGCCATCCTGACTCTGGGTGGCCACTGAGCATGCTTACAACCTGGTTCAGTTTGGCAGATCTCATTGGAGTCACTTATGTATTGTCTGGGCCTGGATGGATTCTAAGGGCCCCACACATGTCTGCAGGTGGCAAAGCTGCTGGTGATGGAGGGAGGGAGGGAGGGAGGGAGGGCAACAGTGTAGGGCCTGAGCTGGGGGTTAGAATTTAGATAACACCCGGCAAAAATTCAATGCACCTCAAAGTTTACAGAGTACCTGAATTCTATAAAGTTAAAGAATTCAAATCATAGACAACCAGAGGATAAGGTATAGTGGGAGACTTTATTTAAAGGAACATGGGGAGTTACAGAGTTCTCCAGCTACCAGTGTGGGGAGAAGATGTGGGAGAGGTTTTAGCCAAAATCTATGCTGTTTAACTAAACAAGCATGAAAGAGAAAGATAACAGAGGTTCATGTGGGGAGATCTTGAGACCCCCACCCCCACCCCAGCCTAAGTGCTGGGGTGAGGGGCATTACCTGGAAAATGAAAGTCCTCCTTCTAGGAAAGTATGCGTAAGGCAGAAGAGACAGAATTATCTGTTCAGTGAGTGTTTCCTGCTCCAGGTGAGCAGAGAGACAGCTGGTTGGTTCATACCTGACCAATCAGTTTTAGCGCCTAGGTTTGAGCTCTAGCTAGACACCTCCCACTCAGGGGAGGGGTCTATGGAGCTTGCATGGAACTGTCCCATCAGAACCACTCACCCTGACCTCTACCAGGCCTGTGGTCTCAGCTTGGCCATATGGTACTTGAAGGAGCCCGAGGACAGCATAAGGCATCACAGTGGCAGCACACTTTTCAAGTTTCCGTTGGTGACCTGTTTCCTAAAAAGCCCCATTGGTGAAAGCAAGTCACGTGGCCAAGCCTGTGTCAGTCAGTGTGCAACTGGGTGTCCCCAAGAACATGGGTGCAGGCAGGAGTGCACAGACTTTCCCATCATTTTTCTCTACTTCTCTGTGCGTATCTGTGGATGATCTTGCGAAGTTTGGCATGGGAAAGCTCTTGGAAGGCTCCCCTTAAATCTTAGCTCCCTAAAGAGCTGAGAACTGGGGGGGGGGTCTAGGTCAAGTTCTGTGCTCTTATTAAGTGCGCCATAAGGAGCAGCCTCAGTTTACCTGCCTGCATGCTGGGTGACAGGGCTATTGAGAAGCTTGAAGGAGACAGCGCTGTGGCACTCTGGAGCTTGTGTGTGCATGCCAGATGTACTCTGCTGTCCCATCAGGCACGTAGGGCCTGTATTCATTCCTTACCAGGAAATTATCCACTTGATGGTGAAACCTAGGCCCCCAGAGCAATTTAGTCCCATTTCCCGCCCACTACTACAGCAGTCTGGCTCAACACCAGAGAGCTAGGAGAGCAAAATCACTTTAATATTGGCTGGAGACTGTGTAATTAGAAAGGTAAATCTGCTGAGGACAAAAAAAATCATATTATGCAAATATGATTAGCAATGACTTTTGAGTTCTTTGTGATTTGAGAGTTTCTGCTCCTTGGTACACATGTGGGGCTGGCTGCTGGCATCCTGGGTGCCTTCAGAGGTAGATGATGGTGAGATGGGACTCTGGACACAGAATGGTCAAAGAGACTTTTATCCCTGAACATGGGATGGGACTCAGACCCCAAGGACAGAATGTGGGTCTTCCAAGGTCCTGAAACGAGGTCTGGGGGACAGCCCCTGGTGGCTTCCACGCTGGGACTGAACTTGAAGAAAAATGCACTGGGGATGGGGTCCAGGAGGCCGCCAGCTTGGGCAGTGTGGTCTGCTTTGGGGTGTGTGTGGGATGATAGGTCAGCATTGCTTGGGAGAGCCCTTGGCTCTGCCCCTGGGGTTCATCAGGAAGTGACCAGAACCAGCAGGGGATCAGAGCCTGAAATAGCTCCTTCATGCTCAGGCTGGGGGTATTGACTGACAGCAGGCTGTCCTTCCCAGCATTGGGACGAATGATGGTCTCAGTTACATTCAGAAGTTTTTCTTTGGACAAGGACTGAACTTGGCCTTTGTGGTTCCTTTAAATTTTGTGTGTGTGTGTGTGTGTGTGTGTGCATGTGTATGTCCATATGTGCATGTGTACATATGTATTCATGTGTTCAGAGGCAGAGGGTGCCACATTGGGTGTCTTTCTCAGTTGCTCTTCACCTTATTTTGGAGACAAGGTATCTCACTGGACCTGAAGCTCATTAATTTAGACTAGCTAGCCACTGGGGGATTCCCTACCTCTGCCTCCCAAGAACTGGAATTATAGGTGCCTGCCCCCATGCCCAGCTTTTATGAGGGTGCTGGGCATTGAACTCAGCTCCTCGGGCTTCTGTGGCAAGTACTTTACCTACTGAGCAACCTCCCCAGTCTGAAGCTTCTTCTCCAATGATGATTCTTCCAAGTATAATAAATAGCAACCATCTACTTAGTGAGTGCCTGAACATTCATTATGCTGAATACTGTGTGCCCACTGGACGTTCCTGTCACATAAGGTGGACACCACTACTGTCATTTCTATACAGAGTAAGATGCGGAGGACGGTGACTTTTCTCAAGATCATCTCTATCAGCAATAGTCAAGATTTGAACTCGGGCCCCTCAGGAGTCAGAAGGCCATGAAAGCCCCCTTCATCTTTGATGAGTGTGCTCACTGTCACTGTTGGTGGCAATCACTCTCCTCACCTGTGCACACCCTGTGTACCCTGGGGCGTCTCCCATATGCCCAGTATGATGGTTCATCTTAACTGCTAACTCGACTTGATTTAGAATATCCTAGGAGATGGCAAGGCACGTCTTGGGTGTATCTGCTATGGGCATTTCCAGAAAGGGTTAGCTGAGGAGTAGACACCCACCCTAACTGTGGGTGCCACCATTCCAGGGGCTGGGGGACAGGTTAGGGTAAAAGGAGAAGATAGTCAACCATCATTTCCCTTTCTCTGTTTCCTGGCTGACCAAGTTATGAGCAGCTCTGCTTCCTTCCCCTCCCACCCCCGCGAGGATGGATGGAATCTTGGGAAAATATGAATCAAGATAGATCTTGCCTCTCTGGGATGGTTTATCCTGATCATCAATTTGACAGGATCTAAAATCACCAGTGAGGGATTATGTAGATTAGGTTCCTCTTTGGGCATGTACTTAAGGGATTATCTTGATTAGGATAATTAAGGTGAGAAGATCCACCTTAACTGTGGGCAGCACCATTCCATGGGTCCAGGATCCTGGACTGTAGAAAAAGGAGAGCTGGCTGAGCACCAGCCTTCATCCATCATTCTCTGCTTCCTCACCATGGACTGAATGTGACTGGCGGCCTCAAGCTCCTGCCTCCATGTCCTTCCTGCCATGATGGACTGTACCTTAGAACTGTGAACTGAAATAAACTTTTCTTTAAATTTTTGATATTTGCCAGGTATTTTGTCCCAGCAATGAAAAGTTAACTAATGCTCTCCCTTAAGTTATTCTCAGAGATGTTTTGGTCACAGTAATGATAAAAAAAAATAGCTAATATATCCAGGCTTCTTTAGAAGTTTCTAGAAGCTGGCCTTATCTGAACTTCTGGAACCTCCCTCCTCTCACATCTCAGAGACCCTTGGGGTGGCTCAGCCCACTTGGCTCCATGTTACCCCAGTTAAACCACCACATGGCTACTGATTACCTTCCAACACTAATTTCAGCCTGGCTCTCCAGTGACCAGTGACAAGAAAGTCCCTGGATATATTGTTCTTGAATCTCAAATCCTGCTGGGATTTGACCTTCACCTCTGCAGCCCATTTCTTCCAACACACCAGGTACCAACCTGCTTTTCCTTTTGGGCTCCTTATATATGCTCAGTGCACCCTTCCTAACCCCACTGCCCTGTGAGGTGTGCCATCTTTTCTGTCTCCCAGGGCAGGATTCCACCTCTTCTCCACTCCACCCCTGAACCCCCAGCACTCTGTGGCTTCCCTTTTACAGCCATAATTTCATTGCTGTTATCAGTTTACAAGCCTGCCTCACAGATAGCCTGGGTCCTCGGGGGTAGAAGCACCATCTGGCTTATTTATTGCTGTATCCCCAGCACATAGTAGGAGCTCAATTAGTGTTGGTTGGATTGAATTCCCTCACAACTCATGGCATTGATTCGATTTGGAAATGACATTGCATCCAGAGAATTGATTTTTGCCTCTCCCAAGGGTGTGCGATGATACAATTTACTTCCCATTGTCTGCTCTTTTGGAAGGAAACAGAACTCCCATTTCTATGAGGAATTGAACCTGCAGCCTGCGTGGGAAGGGAGGGAGACCGAAAGTGGGGTGGTCTTGGCAGTTCTCAGGCAAAGAGGTAAGCAGCCAAGGCCCCTGTCCTGTGGTGGAGATGAAAGTGTGTGTGTGTGGGGGGGGGGATGTATTACTTTCTATAATAGAGCCAGAGGCTAAAAGTAGCCTTGCTTCTTCTTGGCTGACAAATAGGGGGAATAAATTATCCAAGCACTAAAAGTTGCATTAGGCAAATAAACATTTCGACAAGAATTATATGTGACATTCAAGAGAAAGCAAATAAACCCTAAGTTATGGGGACCTGTCAAAGCTCTAGGAAAATTAAGTAACTAAAAATCGTTAGTAGCAACCCCGACAGGCTCTTAAACCTTCCTGGCTCCTGCTCTGGGGGCTTCCAGGGAGACCACGTGTTCCCTGCCACGTGTCTCGGGAAAATTCATAGTTTCCCTGGTCGTGGTCTGTGGAGGGACCTTGGAGAACTGCCAGGCGGTGTTTCTAAACACTCTTCCATAGAGCCCAGGGTGCTGTAGGAATCCCTATGGATCCTTGGGGAGTGGAGAGGGGGACCACCAGGCCTGGGGCTTCCCCCTGTCCAAATAGGGAGCCCCTTTTTCCTCTGGCTTATGTTAATTAGTGACTCACTGTTTTTTTTTTTTTTTTTTTTTTTTTGTGTGTGTGTGTGTGTGTGTGTGAAATTCTCTCTAGGACAAGGATCCTGCTAGGAAAGGATCTGAAACACAAGCACCGGAGCAAAAATACCCTGATAGAGAACTCTTTAGAACATTTGGGTAAATGATTATCCATATCCTCTTGAATTCGTCCAGGGATGGAGAACTCATTCCAGGGCTTTCAACCAGACACATTGTTTCTACCCTCTTCTGTATGATATCCTCAACCTTAAGTCTCTCGTCATCAGCTTTAGCTTCAATCCCAACCCTGCCACTTACTCACCACAGAACTCGGGGCAGTCACAAGCCCTCTGTGTTCCAGTTTTCCTCATTGTGGAAAGAAGAAAGTGTGCATTCGTTTCCTGCTGCTGGTGGAACAGACAAGAGGCATGGTAGTTTAAGAACACACTGATTTAGTACCTCCATTTCTGAAGGACAGAAGTTCCCAAGGTCCATGAGAGTTTTTTTTTTTCCATCCTCACAAATATATAATTTTAAATTTGGCTTCTGTATATAAAAAAAATACAATACTTATTTTTCCAAGTCTGGCTTATTTCAGTTAACACAACGATTTCCTGTTCTATTCATTTTCCTGCAAATATTGTAGTTTCATTTTTTCTTTACAGCTGAATGAAATTCCATTGTATATATGTACCACTTTTTTTTTTTTTGAGACAGGGTCTTACTATGTAGCCCTGGCTAGCTTGGAACTTACTATATAGACCAGACTGGTCTTAAACTTGTAGCATTCCTTCTGCCTCGAGTGCTAGGGTTAACAGGTATGAGCCATCATGCCTGGCTTTCCTATGTTGTCTTTATCCAGGCATCCATCTGTGAGCCCCTGGGTGATTTCTAACTTGGCTATTGTAAGTAGCTCCGCATGGATATGCGTTATCTCTGTCCTATTGTAATGGGAGAGCTGGGGTACCCAGAAAGTTAGGTTTCCCAGCTAATTTCAATGTACCTCAAAACTTAAAGAGTATCTGGATTCTTTTTTTTTTTTTTTTTTTGGTTTTTTTGAGGTAGGGTCTTGCTCTAGCCCAGGCTGACCTGGAATTCACTATGTAATCTCAGGGTGGCCTTGAACTCACAGCGATCCTCCTCCCTCTGCCTCCCAGTGCTGGGATTAAAGGTGTGTGCCACCACACCTGGCTCCTGGATTCTTATTCTATGAAGTTAAAGAATTAAAATTATAGACCGCAGAGGATGAAGTATAGTGGGAGACTGCACTTAAAAAGAAATGAGAAATTACAGAGATCTCCAGCCGTGATGACAAGGGGACCACCCAGATCACCCACCACCACCACCTTGGGCCCCTCAGCTGACTCCTACGAGTAATGTCTTTTATCTTCAAGGTAGTGCATTTCGAGGTGTTGGGATGCAGCAACTCCAGAGCCCATCTTCCTTCTCCTGTGTGGTGGTAGGAGAGGGTGCTGGGATGCTGTAGAGGTTGACTAAGGAAGGGCCCAGCACAGGGCTGGGCACAAAGGAGCCCATTGGGGAGGGAGGCATGAACCTTGCCCATGTGGCCCCTCTGATTACTGCCTTCCTCCCTTGCCTTCTTGCAGCTTGGGAACATAATATACCCAGGACACACACGTCATGGTGGCCAGATGAGGGCCTGGCGCACGGCCAAGGCACAGTGGCTTGATTCAAGAGCATTTAGGACGAAGGGTTGAGGGCACTTAATGACTGACCCGATGGATGCCTGGGCTGAGAGACAGGAGCTACTCCAGGAGGCCTTGTGGTCCTCTGGCTGTGGGAACACACTGACCTCATCCGCAAAGAGAGGGCTTGGGAGCAGAGGAAAGACGATGGTGAGTTCAGGGTAGGGATTTCTGGCCAGGCAAAACCTGGGCTGGGGATTCTGGTAAGGTCTGGATGATCGAGTCTGAAGCTATAAAGAGAATTGAGCCATGACCCGACCCGCGGGTCTAATCAATGAGGGTCCCGAGGGGGACCCTAGCCTGGATGAGTGGGAAAGAACGGGAGCAAGAGATGAGACCAAGACAGGAGTCTAATCAAGGTCTGTTTATTGCAGGCAACAGGCGAACTTATATGCTAAGAACAAGGAGACAGCTGCAAGTTTCACTTTGCACAATACTTTGCACAATAGTATAAGTTTTTCAAACCCTGTTGCCGTAGGCAGTCACAGTGGCCTGGTGTTATTGTAATTAGCTACAAATGGCTGGTTTCGGGAAGCACATAACATTGCTAGATTTCGGCATAGCTCAGGGTCCACAGTGGGGCAATGCCTCAGACCCTGACTACCTCAGACCCTGACAGAGCCAGACATGACTCTCAGGGAACAAGTTGTCAGCAGCCTAGAGGTGGTAACTGAGGGGCTGGTGTGTGTGTCTGGTGGCCATAGTGTGAGGAGGAAAGGGATGGGGGTTCGGTTCTGGGAATTCACCAGTCTTCATGGGGCTGAAGAAGAGGGCTCCCTGAAGGGAGTCCTACAGCAAGGGTCACAAAAACAAACCTTTTTTTCCCTACACAGCTATACACCTAGGACAACACTCTGGGATAGCAATAGCGGGTCAGTCAGCACCACCCAGCTGTCTTGTTTCCTGTGTGTACCCAGGCTGCTCTGCAGGAATGTTCCCACTTGCTTTGTTGGGGTTAGTGTTTTGCTGTACTGAGGACTCAACCCAGGGCCTTGTGCATACATGCTGTGCAAACACCCTACCACTGAGCTGAAGCCCAGTCCCGCTTGCTGAGGCTCAGAGAATCCACACACTTGCTTGGCTAAAAAGGTTCAAGCCAATATGACTTGATCCTGTCTGTTTTCACTGCTGGGTCCCTGCTTTTCCAGAGGCCTGCACAGTGGGAAGAAATCCTTCACCTCTACCCAGGGTGACATTAGGATTGAGCTTTGCTTCTGGGCACAGCAGCCCTGGGCCCTTGGGGATTCACGGGACAAGGTGAGGCCTGTGGGGAGAGGGCTGGGTTTCTCAGTTAGACTTCTGATGAAGGATCACCTCAGAGGAAGTTGCCGGTGGAAAAGGACCTTAAAGCACAGGTCCTGGACAGGGCTAGCCTTCAGACTCAGCACCAGAGTGACCTGCCATCATCCAGCACCTGCTGGGTGGTGCTTGCCTCTGCTCTGAGCCGCTCCCTGAATCCTTACAACATCCCGGGGAGGGAGGCAGAACCCACATCTTTCCTAGAGCAAACACTAGGAAACAGGGTCCATGCCACTGACCACCTGCTATCCCAGGACCAGGTGTGCAGGCTGAGGGTGGTGGGTGTGAGGAGGTAGGAAACAGGGTCAATTTTAAAATTTTCAACCATTGGCAATTTAAAAATATGTATATGGTATATTTTGATTACATTCACCCCATTACCTTCTCTTGTCTCACTCCTACCGAATCTCTTTTTTAAACTAGTCTCCCCTTTACTTCGATGTCTCTTTTTGTTTTTGTGACCCACTGAATTTAACTTTTATTTATTTATTTACAAGGAGAGAGAGAAAGAAGGAAGAAAAAGAAACAAAGAAGGAAAGAAAAGAAAGAAAGAAAGAGAATAAGAGCCAGAGAACGAGAATGGGGGCACCAGGGCCTCCAGCCACTGCAAACAAACTCCAGGTGCATGTGCCACCTTGCCCATCTGGCTTCAGGTAGGTACTGGGGAATCAAACCCAGGCAGACAGACTTTGCAAGTAAGCGCTTTTAACCTGCTGAGCCATCTCCCCAGGCCTCCTGAATTAATTTAGGGTCTTTTTCATGCGCATGGGTGGGGGGTATTTACTGGAGCATGGGCAACTTACCAGTGGTTACACCACTGAAGAAAATGTCTCCCTGGCCCCAACAACTGTTAGTGCTGATAACTCCTCAGACAGGGGTGTAGCCTCAAAACCTCCTGGCTTTCCTTGGACCCTTCTTGGACTTGTGCTTCTATGAGGTCACAGCAGAGGGGACCAGCCATTAAGCCAAGCTGCTGATGCCCTGCAGCACCCATAGATCCCTGGGGTAGTGGGTGACCATGCAGTGGTTTCAGCCAGACAGTCCTGGGAATAGATCTCAGTTCTTTGAGACCCTCTAATCCTGGCCAGGCTCCTGAGTACTCAGAGCCTTAGTTCTTTCATTCTCGAAAGTTGGATGGTGAAGATCCTCTGCCTTTCATGAACCATCCCAGCTGTCCATGGTTCTTACCACAGGCTGACACCTGTGCTCCAGGATACATTGTCTCTTGGGATCCTCCCAGCAGACCCGTGAAAGCATGAGGACACCAAGACCCAGACAGGCAGAGGAACTTTTCTGAGAACACTATGCTGTGAGCCCCCAAGTCAGGCTCCCCATCACTGGGCTCTCAGCACAGCCCACATAGAACCTGTAGGGACAGGATTTTACCATCTCAGAGTCCACCTCAGCAGGCTTTCCATGACAAAGAAAAACCCTCCAGCGACACAAAGATGGGGTGTGAGGCTCCCCTCCTCTCCTGCAGCCTCCTCTGAGGAGTGTTTAGGTCCCCATCAGTATCTTTGCCAGCTCCCATGAATCCCCAGCCCCTGGCAGCAGGGGTCTAAATTTAGACCCTGCGCTCTGTTAACGCTCTGAATAATGCTAATTAGCATAACAATCCTTCCTGCAATTAGGTTGGGGAGGGGTGAGGAGGTGGAACTGGGTCCAAGAGGAAATTACACAGGGGCCTTCTTCTCCTGCTGTTTTGCAGGGAGCTTCTCTGGGGGTGTCTGTTTGTCGAAGCTCCTTCTGGGGTGACTGGATCCCGAGAAAGCGTATCTGGGGCGGGCGAGGGAGTGTCCGCAGCTAACCTTATTGTGATGCGCTATTGGCGCATGCTTGCAAGTGCGGCTGGGCGCTCTGGGAACCAAGGAGGTGCTGTAAGCAAGCTGTCACCTGCTCCGAAAGGTGCGAGAAAATTCTGAACCCATCGTTCCGGAAACTACCAGTTAGTGCTTCTTCCCAGAAGTAAGCGGCAGAGTTTCCAATCTGAAGATGGGATGAAGTGACGTCGGAATTGACATTGACTAGTTTAGGAAGGTTTGTCATTCCCATTGCTTGACTGCCAATGTCACGTGACCTATCTGGCGACACCCCCCCCCCCCCGCAGCCATCAGTGGGGGGCCCAAGATTCCACCTGCTGCTTCAGCTTTTCCTGGGACCTGACAGGAGACCCGGTTATCTCCACTGGATGGGATGGGATGTGGCGGGGCTGGAGGTCTTCTGTGGGGAAGGATGATGAAGTGAAGGTCCTTCTAGGGAGAGGCTGAGAAAGGCTTTTCCAGAAAGAGGCTCCACCCCCTGGTTTTCTCCGTTTCAGAGCTTCTGTCTCCCTCTTGACTTTAGTTCTGAGTCCTGTGAGCAGAGAGGAAATCTCTCAAGCATTGCTCTACTGGCTGCTCCTGCACCCATGCAGCCTAAGATCCTTAAGGAAACAGCCTCAAGAGCTGGTGGGTAGATAAAGTAGTGACAGGCTGAGTTCACTCCTTCCCTGTTTGGGGCAGGCATCTGCTAGACTCGGTAAGAGTGAGAGGTGAAGCGGGCCAGGCCTCAGCCTCAGGGGAGGCCAGTCCACCTGTGGAAAGAGAATAGGCTCTGGGAGAGAGTATGTATGAAGGGGAAAGCTGGGGAATGCTTATCTGGGAGGCGAGAGATGATCTGGGCTTTGAAGGATGAGTAGGAGTTTGGCAGCTCCTGATCCTAAGATCCTAACTTGTCAATTAGGCCTCACTGTCTTTTGTGCCTGAGTCCCTGGTATTTGAAAGTAGAGGAGGATGTCAGATTTATTCTAATGTTGTTTTGTGATGGGACTATAGCTCAGTGGCAGGGCAGTTTCTTAGCATGTATGTGGCCCTGGGTTAGATTTCTAGGAAAGAGAGAAGTGGTGTTCATACGCTACCCACATACATGAGCCTCTTTTGTTTGAAGTCATTGGAGACTGACCCTGTGTCTGTCCTGTGTACCCTCATTGTGACCCTTCTGACACAAAGACCAAAGTCTGTGAATCTAGTAATTATTTCAATAGCTTAGCACATGCGGTTTCTCCTCTGACCTGACCGCCATGCTCCCGTGTTATGGTTTGAATGGGACATACCCCCAGGTGTTTGAACACTTGGTCCCCAGCTGGTGGTACTGTTTTGGGGAGGTTGTGAAATCTTTAGGAGGTGGGGCCTTGCTGGAGGAAGTGGGTCTGGAGAGAGACCTTGAGGGTTATAGACTGGCTCTAGTTCTGGTCTGATCTGTTTTTTAACTGCTGATTACATGGGACTGCCTCATGATCTATTCCACAGCCCCAACCATGAGCCCCTCGCACCACCTTATAGCTTATACTGTGGGCCAAATAAATCCTCTTTCCTAAAGTTGTTTCTGTCAGGTGTTTCACCTTCCTCCCTGACCCTGCACCAGGGCCCCTGTGGTGGTTTGAATCAGATGTACTCCATAAACTCATGAGTCCTGATTGCTCGGTCCCCAGCTGGTGATGAATTTGGAGATGGAGTCTTGCTGGAGGAGGTGTGTTGTTGGGGATGGGCTTAGGGTGTTGTAGCAGCTCCTCTGTGCCAGAGCTCAGCTCACTCTCTTGCTGCTATTTTCCCCTTTCCCCCCTCCCCTCTCTCTTTCTCCTCCTCCTCCTCTTCTTTTTTTCAAGGTAGGGTCTAACTGTAGCCCAGGCTGATCTAGAATTTACTCTGTAGTCTCAGGGTGACCTTGAACTCGCTGCGATCCTCCTACCTCTGCTTCCAAGAGTGCCGAGTGCTGAGTGCTGGGATTAAAGGTGTGTGTCATCACACCCAGGTTTCTGGCTGTTATTTTCTACCTGCTATGGCAAGCTTGTAATGTCCAGCCTCTGATCTACCATCTTTCCCCCTCCATCATGAAGCTTCCCTTGAGACTGTCAGCCAACATAAACCCTTTCCTCCATCAGCTGCTCTGGTTGGGTGTGTTGTCCCTTTAAGGGGAAGGTGACTTCCACAGCTCCCAAGGTCAAGCTCTGAGCTGTCCTGACCAGGCTCCCCTAGCTGTGTGCTGACCCTGTGCCCCACTCTGCTCATCTGTGCATGTGTCCCCCCCCCCCCCGCCCCGCCTGCAGCCTCCTCAGGGTGGACATCACTCATGTCACTGCTTCAGAGAAAGAAATGAAGGGTGGCTTTGGACAGTTCCATGTTCACCAGGTCTGTTGTTCATAGGAGGACTGGGGCATGGCACCATGGGCCAGGCCATCAGGTTCCTCTCTCAGTGCTTCCCCATCAGGGGACAAAGCCTTCTAGTCATTTCAGTGGTTTGAATTTCTGAACATCGGGTGGGAACTCTTGCTTGACAGTTGATGTGAGCCATATCTCAGTGTGGCCTGGGGTGTGGTCCAATCATATTCTGCTCAGAGGGCTAGCACGTGACCTGCCATTTGATGGACACTCTTCTGCCTGTATCCTGCTTTATGGCCCATTGTGGATGAAAGGACACAGTGACCATCCCAGAAGCCTGGAACTACCTGGTCACCTCTGTCCTCCAGAATGAAAGCCATGACTGAGGCAGATAGACCACTGATGAGAAGCCAGGCTATGTTCCTCTTTGTGTGGATGAGGCCCACAATGGTGCCCTGGACAGAAGGGTGGCACTCCCATGCACACACATGCACATACACATGCACACACGCATGCATGCATGGGCGCACACACACCCTGCTACCTGCACACCCTGACTCCATGGCCATGTGGCTCGAGCTGCTGGCTCTCCACCATGACGGATGTGCCTCAGCATGGTGCTCAGGGCTGTCCCCTCCCCCACTCTGCACCCAGGACTCGCTGGCTCAGGAAACTTGCTGCCAGGAAGGGTGGATGGAGGAGCCGGGCGGAGGGAGAAGTGGATCCATTTGTCTGGGGCACCAGGAGGAGAGTTGGCCACTTACAGTGGTGATGGATGGCAATTCTGCCGTACCATCTGTCGGGCTGGCAGGCTGCTTAGCACAGCCCTGCACACCTGGCTGGGGCATTCCTGTGGAGCTGGCCTGCTCCCACCGAGGCCTGGGGACCAGCTCTTGGCACTGCAGGGTGGGCGGCTGGGAAAGAGGAGTCGGGCCTTTGGTGGAGGATGGGCTGTGCCAGTTCCTCTGAGAGAGAGGTCTAGAGGCAGGTCCTGTTCCTGAGCTCATCCCTTACTCAGCAGCCAGGGTCGCTGTGACAAGAAGCTGGGGTCCGGCCAGTAATAACCAACCAGTCACAACTTTGCTGTCCACCTCCCTTGGAATCTGGCAGCTGGTGTTTCCTGCAAGCAAAGCAAGGCAGACTGCTTTGTCATTCCTGGACAGCTTCTGGAGTGTGGGTCCAGGGGATGCCTTCAAAGTCACTCAGGTGGCTCTCTGCCCTTCCCCTCCCCCAGCCACACCTTCACTTTCCAACATACCTGCTCATCTGCTAATATCCCAGCAGGTTCATATTGAAGGTCCCTGGAAATGACACTCAAAATCATCTACCCTCCCTTGGAGACTGAGGGCTTGAGATGGAAGGTGCCCAGCTTGAGGGACTCTGGAATATTTTTTCTTGCCCCATCTTTCTCTCTTCCTCTATGGGCTCCCTCCAGGGCCGGCTACTGGACCTGGTCACCCAGGCCTTGTCCCAGTGTGTGGGCCCCACCCTGTAACATCCCTTTGGGTTTACCCCATTTTTTCCTCAGTGAGTGCTGGGGGGTGTGTGGTCTCCTTGTCTGGGACAAAGCTACAGCCAATGAGTGTCCAGAGAGACCCTCAGGGCTACAGAAACTACTGTTCCACTCTGCTCAGAAATGGACAAACAACTGGGTCACCCATGGGAGCTGAAATTTCAGTTGGTCCAGAAAATAAGGGAAGAGTGAAGCATTTTCCGTATTCCTGAACCTGCAGCTCTAGACCCAGAGCTGAGCTGGGCATTGGGGCTTCTGCATTTTATGGGGTGCCATTGGGGTTCATTAGGTGTGTGGGAGGGACCAGAGTAAATGGAGAATGGTGGCCAGAAAGTCTGTGGAAGCTGCAATGATTCTGTTTGGCTGAAATGGAAATGACAGTGAATTCCTCCCTGCTTTCATGGTACCTTGGCACTGTTGGGATGAGAAGGACGTGGACAGTTATTACCATAACACAAGGGAGAGTATAAAAACTCTACAATCCCCAAGGAACTCAGAAAAGAGATGGCATTGCTACAGTCTCGGAGGGCTTCTTGGAAGAGATGGTGTTTTAACTCTCAGGTCTAGCAGGGGCCACCTCCTTCATCCTTAAGTCCTGGAGAAAAGAAGACAAAAGGGAGAAAAAATGCCACCAAGTCCTGTCAAGAAACCGACAGGCCTTCTCTCTGAGGATAAAGTAAGCCTGGCTTGGTCATGTACCATTTATAAAAAGGTGAGCAGGTAGGAACCCTGGGCCAGTGACAGCTGAGCTGTTCCCACTCCAAGGGTTGGAGAGAGAAGCAGTTTCCAGGCCCTAACCGAGGAGCACCTTGGCAGCGTCTAGGTCCTTTAGTTAAGGAACTCTCCTGGAGGCTGCCCACAGGAAGGCCCCTCTCCAGCCCCTCCAAGGACTCTTGTGGTCACATGACAGAACCGGTGGTTGGAGGAGTGCCCTGAAGTGCCCCATGCAGGCCAGCAAACAGGAAGGAAGGTAGAGAAGAGATGCCAGCCAAGTAACTGCTCCTCTCTCCAGGGACCTGGAGAGTCTCAAGGGAAGGGTTACCTGCTGCCCAGCTCTGCCCAGCACAAACCTGGCAGATCTGGAGGTGAGTCCCTCCATACTGGGGCCTCGTCACCACCAATAGCATCGCTGGTTCCACCTTGGGGCCAAAGCAAGAGATATCCAGAGAGGTGAAACCCTTTGCCCAGGGCCACCTGGCCAGGAGGCGGCAGCTTGGGGACCTATCAGGCTAGTCTGGCTGACTCTGAAGACACTGAGTGTCATTAATGCCCATGGGAGACTGAGCTCCTGCAGACTGGTAGAGCAGCTCAGCAGGGAAGGGCAGAGGCTGCAGGTGGCAGAGCTGGGCACTGCCCTGCCCAAGCCTGCAGTGTCTACATGTGACAGTGGCTTTTGTTTGTAGGCAGCTGTGGGTCACAGTTCCAAGGAGCTGGGTGGCTCCTTCCCTGCTTTAATAGGGGGCAGGGGGCATCATTTGTCCCTCTTAATTGATTTGCAAATGTACCAAAGAATTATGTAATTCCTTTAAATTTTACTCTCATTCAGATTTGGGAGAAAGGAGAGACAGTACCTTATTCTAGAGGAAGAGAAAGGTCTAACATTTTATTTTATTTTTACCCCGGGCATGAGGGAGGCAAACTCACTATGAATACTTCATTATTTGAATTTCAAATATTTCTCTCGAGTTGAGCACAAAAGGAAACTTAAAAAAAATATATTAACACACTCACACACACGCTGGAGCCATTTCTCCTTTTGAATATGTGACTCACAATGTCCTAGTTTAGGTTATAATAGTGCAATTGCAAGAATCAATCAGTCCTAGATAGATGTGTTTACACAGAAGGGCTTAGAAAGGAGACCAGGAGAAAGAACATTAATATCTTAAAACACTGAAATTATCTTTACCAAAGAACATTAGCTGCAAGCATTAATATTTGGGATTTCTGTTTTGCTTGCCAACTGTCTATATTCAGCTGAGACCAGGGGTCAGGGTGGGAGGGGGAGTTTGAGGAAGTAGTTGTTTGAATGGATGGAAGTGCTGCGTTCTAGAAAGAGCCTTCCCTGCTGTTGAAGCCCTCCCCGCCTCTCGCTCCCCGTATCTGTCCACCACTGCATGAACTGCCACCTTGAGCAGGTCATCCACTCCCTGCTTGAGGTAACACAATGCAGCGCAGGGTTGCTCCCTGCCTCCCTTTCTCCATCTGTAAAGTGGGATTAATTACAGTATTGCGTATATTCAGCCCATGTGATGGTTAGGTTTTGTTGCCAACTTGACCTTTTTAGTAATCTTGGGTGGGTCTCTGAGATTGTTCACAGGAAGGCAGCCCTCTCAGTAGGGGTCAGATGTAAGGAAGCTCAGGAGAGCTAGAAATGAACATCCCTTCCTGGGAGGGAAGTGCAGGAAGGAAATTCCAGAGAGTCAGGAAGCCAACTAGTCTGGGATAGGGTTGTAAGACCCCACCCTAAGGCTATAGAAAGGGGGAGAAAATTTCTCTTTCCTCCTTCCCCCCGCCTGTTTTGTTAGTGTCTGTGGTGTTGGTGATGAGTTTCTCTCTCTCTGCTTGGACCTGTGAAAGGGGCCAGCCTCTTTCACCATTATGGAACTTCCCCTGGATCTGTAGTTTCAATAAACCTTTTCTTCCATAAACTGTGCCTGGTTTGGAGATTCATCCCAGTGGCAGGTGACTGACTATGACAGCCCAGGACATTCAACATGTGGCTTGCAATTTCATTGCTTTTTTTTTTTTTTAAATTTATTTGCAAGCAGATAGAGACAGAGAGAGAATGGGTGTGCCAGGGCCTCTAGCCACTGTGAAGGAACTCCAGATGCATGTGCCACTTTGTGCATCTGGCTTTAGGTGGGTACTGGGGAACTGAACCTGGGTCATTAGGCCTTGCAGGCGAGTGCCTTAACCACTGAGCCATCTCTGTAGCCCCTCATGCTTTTTCTATTGAGTGTCCCCCAGGTAGCAGGCAAGGCTTTGTGAGGACAAAGGGACAAACTAAAGTGTGGCATCTTGGCTCATAGACCTTCCTTCCCATCCAGCATGCACGGAGGGGGAGGGGCAGTCACTGCAACTTCTTGTCTCTCACTGGGCCTGGCTGCCGCTGAGCCACTTAGAAGTGTGGCTGAGCAAGTCACTTAACAGGGATTTGATCCTGATTTCCCATCTGGAAAATGGTGACATGCTGTCTGCTACTCAAGGAGGTGGAGGGCCAGGGAAGGCCTGCATGAGGAAATAGTTTAGATATGCTCAAGTTTTTCTTCAGGGCTGGGAGGTCATAGCTTGGGAAGGATATGTTCTGGTGTACAGAACTTTCTAGATCCAGGGCCCACACAATGTCAAGAATGAATGCCAAAGAGTCTTTTCCTTCTGGGACAGCTTTCCTGGAGATCTCCACTGTGACTGGACAATCTTATGTGGCCCATCATATCAGGGGTTTTATAATCTAGAGGACCAGGGAGACTGGTGGAAGGCCCCCACCTCCATCCTGGGCCCCTGGGGGTTGAACCCAGGGCCTTGTGTGTGCTAAGTATGTTATCTATCACTGAGTTCTATCCCCAGGCCTTTCTTCTTCTCTTTTTACTTTTTGCGTGTGTTTGTGTGTACGGTGTGCATGCAGAAGTGCATGTGTGCTCATATATGTAGGATGCATGTGCACATACGTGTGCATGCGTGTTAAGGACAGTGGTCTATTGACCTCAATAGCACGGTGTATTTCTCAGTAGCTCTCAACCTTATTTTCTTTCTTTCTTTTTTATTTTTTGAGACAGCATCTGTCATTGAACATGGAATTCACCGATTCAACGAGCCCAGCTAACAAGCGGGCCCTATGGATCCTCTTCTCTCCATCTCCCTGGTGCTGGGATTACAGGAGTGGGCCACCTCAGCTCGATGTTACGTGGGGGCTTGGGATCTGACGTCAGGACTTCATGTTTTTGACGCAAGCACTTTATAGACAGAGCCATCTCCCCAACCTCCCCATCTCTCTCTTTTTAGAAGTATTTTATTTATTTATTTGCAAGGAGAGAGAATGAGAAAGAGAAAGAGATAGAGAAAGAGAGAATAGTATGGGCACACCAGGTCCTCTTGCCACTGCAAACAAACTCCAAAGGTGCTGATTTGAGCATCTAGCTTGACATGGATATTGGAGTATCCAACCCAGGCAATCAAGCTTTGCAAGCACCTTAACTGCCGGGCCATCTCTCCAGCCCTTTATTTCTTATTGTAGCACAGATCCAAGCTTAAGATTCCTCTGCCTCAGTGCCCCCAGTTGCTGAGGTTATAGGCCTGCACCAATAGGCCCTGCATGTGGGATTTTCTATCAGGAAGGCCCGAGTTTTGGGTAACCGAGGCTCCTTTCTTTCCCAGCCACTATCCACGTACTTTTATGGGCTCAAGTCAGCCCTTCCTGCCCCAGTCTTCAGGGACTCCCAGGGAGATTAAGACTAAACTCCCTCCTCACCCCCATATATCTCAAGTGGGGGATCATGATGGCTGAGCATTCAAAATAAAGCCAAATAAAAAGATGTCTTCTGGCCTGGAGAGATGGCTCAGCAGTTAAAAGCACTTTCTTGCAAAACCTAATGACTCAGGTTTGATTCCCCAGTATCTACCTAAAGCCAGATGCACAGAGTGGTGCATGCATCTGGAGTTCATTTGCAGTGGCCAAGAGGCCCTGGGGCACCCATTTCCTCTCTCTCCTTATAAATAAATTTAAAAATATTTAAAAAATGTTTTCAAAGGTGAATATTGAAACTTTTGTATTACATAATTTGTACACGAGCAAGACCCCCCCCTTACCCCCCAACTTCAGCATTTTCCTCATGGAGAAGTGAGAGGCTTTGGGAAGGGTGAGGGACTTCCCAGAACAATGCCATCTTACAATATTTGGAACAATAATTATAAAAAGAATACTGTGTCACCCAAGTCCTCAGCGCCTGGGAGGGTGCTTGTTGTTACCCACTGCTGTCATCTTTGCTGCTCTAGTTTTAAGTTCTGAGTCAAAAGTGCCAAAACAGGAAACAGAACAAAACCACTTCAATCTCATCTCAGCTTCTATGCAATAAGGTTTTGTCCAGAAAAGGTGGGGGAAGGGGTCACACTGCTAAGTAATAGACCACTGAGAAGTATCTGTGGTGGACAGTGGAGGACCTAACTTGTCCATGCTTGCTGACCCACTCAGCCAGGGTGCAGCTGTGGTCTAGACAGTCTCTGTGCTCAGGATGGTGATGGTCTGGTCCTCACGGTGCTGGGGACCGGAAGGCACCTCTCTGGATGTCATAGGGTTCTATGCCCACAAGAAAAAGCTGGGAGAGTGTCCCAGGATATCAGAACTGCTTGCTATCAATGGTGATTCCCCTGGATGGTGGGAAGCTCACAGCTCGTCTTGTGGGAGGTTGTGGAGGTCATGGTTACCAGGTACAGGGCACAGGCTCTCCTTGAAGGACCTTCATGAGTCTGTCAGGCCCTGTCCAGCCAGGACCATTCTCTGTAGGATGGTGTGGGGATGGCATGCCCCTGGAATATAGGCATGGTGCGGGCAACTCCATCATCAGAGTTCTCCATGGTGCTGGTGGCCTGGGCAGGGGTATAGCAGGTTAGCAGAACCTCAGAGCCACACACATAGCTGGGGTACCAAAGGTGTCAAATGTGATATGGACCATGTTTTCACAAGTAGGCTTGGGATCCAGGGGCTTTGGTCAGCAGCATGGAGGGCTCCTCAGGGACCATGTCCACCTTGCTTCAGGCAGGACTCATTTCTTTCCTGTCTCCTCCCAGCTGTGTCCATGGGCTACTCACTTCAAGGTCAGGGTGCCTCTCTTGCCCGATGTTTCTTCACTCATGTAGAAGTCCTTATGGTCACAACTACCATCCTTCCCTGGGACCTATGTGCCCTAGAATGGGAAGGAAGATGGCCCAGAGTCATCACTGTCCACCAAGCTGACCTTGAAAATGCACAGGTCACCACCCAGGCTGAGCTGGGTGATGGGTTGTAGGTTAGGGGAGAGCAGCAAGGACCAGGGACTTATGCTTACAGGGTGGGCCGGGTCTTGGAGGAGGTCTTAGTAGACAGTTCTGATTGTGCACAGGAGCAACCAGAGGGCTGAACCTAGAGAAAGCAGAGGGCTCAGGGACAGGTGACAACGACTCCAGCCAGGACCAAACTTCAGTCTGGCTCCTTGGGACCTTTTGGCACCTAGGTTTCCTTCTTGGCCTGAAGAGCCCACTTTGGACCTGAGTCCACCCCCCATCTTTATTCCTGACCATGTTCCTCTAAGTCCCTTACTTTACCTACTGGCCACAAACCCCCGGTTGATCCATTTGGATAGGGAATGAGCCTAGCCTGTCTGTCTCAACCGAGTAGCCCAAGAAAGCTGTCCTGCCACTTATAAAACTGTGTCTGGTGCAATTTTCCTTGGCCAGGGAAAATTCCTATACGAAGCAATTAGAAAGGACTAAAGGCAGAGAAGAAGCCTGCTCCAGGGGGACCAAAGGCTTGATTTCTGGGTTGAGGGAAGGAAAGAGTGGAGGCTCCACTGCGGGTCTCCAGCAGCAGAAGGTGTGGAATGGAAGAAGAAGGTGGCTTTTAGGAAGCCAGCACCACCACTGTTGTCTTTGGTGTTGACCTTGGCCCATTTGCCTTGGGTGCAACCCCATCCCTTCAGTGCCTTCCTCCCCAAGACAACCACACAGCACCCTTGGGTCCCACTAGCTGGAAGTTACCCAGTCCCCTCATCAAGACACACGTGGCTTCTTGGATAGCAGGTGCCTGCTACACACACAGGGAAGGATTCCTGCGTTCCTTCACTCAGCAGATGAATTTGCCTTTTATCAAGGACATTTAAGAGGCAATTCTTTTTTCCCAAAGAAAGACATGAGATTTCAGATACCACACACCAAAGGTGGAAGTAAGATTTTGACAGCAGTGCTCAGACCATAGGCTTTGGAATCGGGCAAAGTCTGAGTTCAAGTTCAGACTCAGAGGAGTCCTCTTAGCATGGCTGCTTTGGAAGGTGCCATGGTCTCAGCTCTGCTTACCTACCCAGAGCAGAAGCTCAGTTTCCTGTGTCAGCCCTCCATGCCTCTCATGAACAGGTGTTCACACTGTATCCACTGCTCCCCCCCCACACACACATTGACACTTGTGGTGGGTCCCACCTACTTCTCCCTTGACCTTTGTGTATGTTGACCTGTGGTCCGCAACCCCAGCATGGGACAATTCCAGTAGGACCACTCCTTGTTTCTGAAGGTGGGTGGGGACACCCATCCTTGATGCATCCCAAGCAAGTGGGAGCAGCGGAAGCCAGGACTGGCAGGAGGCGACCCTGTAATTAATCTCCCAGCATCCTCACTGCCATTGTGTCTTCCCCATAGAGAGCAGCCAATTAGCGGTTCTGCATTCCTTTGCGTGGCAGCCATTTATTAGTGAAGACAAAGGCAGCATTGATTCCAATTTGTCCTGCATTTGGCTGTCTCTGAAGTTAAAGATTGCATTTGGGCAGCAGCACCGGGGAAGAGACGCAGGGGCAATGGAGAAGGAACACCTAAAATTAGTTGAAATAATTTTAGCTCTATTGTGAATGGCTAAACTAAATATAAACAGAAGAGAGAAGAAAAATCTTCGTAATGTTAATTACCATAAGCATTAGTACCCAAAAATGAGGCATACAATTTGTTTGGTGACACTCTGATAATTAAATCATTTTCTCTCACTGAGGCTCCTTGCAGGTTTGCAGGGAGCTTGGCTCTTCCCGGGTTGGTTTCTCTGGCCTGGAAGGATGCCCACATCCTGCTTCCCAGACTTCTGAGGCCACAGTTTCTCTCCAATCCAGGTGAGCTGGGCAGAGTTACTGTGCACTTGTGTGGCTGCCTGATTGAAGATTGGCTGAGGTCTCGGCTGATGTGGACAGATGCTCAGCCATCTGTGCATCCACCCATCTACCCATTACCCATCCACTCATTACCTATCCATCTATCCATCATCTGCCCTTCTACCCATCCACCCATCCATCCATCCACCCATCAATCCACCCGCCCACCCACCCATCCATCCACCTACCTATCCATTAATTCAGCTATCTATCTATCTATCTATCTATCTATCTATCTATCTATCTATCTATCTATCTATCTATCTATCCATCCATCCATTCATCTACCCAATAATCCATCCATCCATCCATTCACCCATCCATCCACACATCCACACATCTACTCATCAATCCATCTGTCCACCCATCTGCTGATCCATCTATCCACCCATCTACCCTTCCATCCATCTAGCCACCTACCTATCCATTCATCCATCCACCATCCATTTACTCATCCTATATCCATCCTCACTATCCTTCCGTCTGTTCACATTCACGTACTTTTTAATCCATACATTCGCTATGCACCTTCTGATATCTCCCTTGTGCAAGGCATTGAGGGTCAGAGATAAAGAAGATACAGTTTTGCTCTTAAATAATCTAGTTTAATATGACACATGCACACACACACAAAATGATATATAAAATGCAATGCCTACATGACATATAATGAAAGTATAAACCAAATGTTTTGAGAGCAACATGAAGAGACTTGTTGATTTTGCTTGGGGAGTCATGGCAGATGTCTCAGAAGAGGTGACATTAGAATGGGCCTAAAAGGACGAATAGGAGTTTGCTGAATGGCAAAGTGAAAAGGGGCCATCCCACCAGGAAGTGTTGAAGCAGGAACAAAGGTGTGGCATTTCCCAGGTCACTGATGGGTTTGGGCAAGAATGAGAAGGTTTGCCAGGAGGAGTAGAGGGAGTAGATGGAAGGACACACCAGTCACATGTATTTATTAAGTACTTTTAAAGTACCCAGTACCATGCCAATATCTCTTCTGTTATCTCCTTTTATTCTCATCCTAACCCCATCCAAGATTATTCTATCTATCTATCTATCTATCTATCTATCTATCTATCTATCTATCTATCTATCATCTGTCTATCTATCGATCCATCTATCCATCTATCTATCTATCTATCTATCTATCTATCTATCTATCTATCTATCTACTGAGCTGGGAAGACCTGTTTGATGATTCTGAATGTCTCTTAGCCATGATAAAGGTTTGCTAGGCCATGAGCCAGATAGAAGGAGGTAAGGAGCCGGGCTTGATTCTGCAGGGCAAGTCCCTGACTTGAGTCACCTGCCTGGTCTAGTTAAGGAATGACAGTCTCATCCACTGTGGGTATAGGGACATAGTCTACTGC
>PVHP010009095.1:45000-51322 GCA_004024765.1 Zapus hudsonius
TGAGGGCATCAATGGTCCTGGGTGTTCTCCCCCACCATGGCTCTTACAATCTTCCCCTTCTTCCGCTCAGATCCCTGAGTCATGGTGGGTGAGTTTTAGGTCTGTTTTACTGTTGAGATTTTAAGAGTCTCTGGATTTCTGCTCTGGATTGTGTTGGGTATTCTCAGTGTCTGTCTCCATCATCCTTTCCCAGGTTATCTGACTTGCTGTGGAGGCAGGTCTCTTGCTCATCTCACCACTTCCTCAAAGGTTTTGTTTGAACTCTATATCATAAGTTAGGGGTGGTTCATCTCCTGCCTGGGTGACAGACAACATCTCAGGTCCTGTTGGTGGGATTGGGTTGTCCATGTTTCTCACTGACATCTGAAACATACAAACAGAATCTCCAAAGGAGAGTGAAATCAGTATAGGTTAAATGAGACAAATATTTATTTGGCAAAATTCTTATGGGTAAAGCCTCTCTGTAGATCTCTGGTTAGTGGGGGTTTCCCCTTAGAGCCCAGGTTCTTGGTCCTCATATGTGTTTACCATGGATCCCAGTTACTGTTAAGGGTTACCTGCCACTGAATGGATCTCTTAGCCAATTAGCAAGCTGTTGATTATCCACCTAGGTTTAGCACCACCATTGCACAGATGAGCACTTCTTGGCTTACTGGTCTCTACCATATAGCAGTGTCCTCAGCAGTCTCGTATATCATTCAGTGTTGTATATCACCTCTGCTTTCTGAGAATATCTTTGATCAATTTCCCCTGGACGTTCATGTAACACCTTCCAGCACTACACATGCTACCATCTGGGGCCTGGTTACCATTCTGGATTAATGACACAGGCTCTCTCAGTGTTGTGTGACAACAATCTGTGGTATCCTCAGCAATGGGGTCTTACCTTTGGCCTGTGGTGGGTATTCAAGAGCTTTGACATAAGCCTGTCTTATTTTGGGGACCTCTTGTGTCTCTTTGATCAACAGCTCAGTGTGGGAAGTAACCAATGACTGGGATAGGGAGTTATAGGCCAGAACAATTTGTTTTGGGCTTAAGCTTCTTCCCACCCTATTCAGGGCCTCTCTTACCTGACGATGTTCATGTTGAGAGCTTACTGCATGAAAACAAGGATTTTCTGGTATCCTTTATTATTGGTTTAGATTGGTATGTAAGTCCCCTGCCCTCCTCTTTCTCTCCCCTCCCCCCAATTCCTTCCATCCTCTTTGTAAGTCTCTCAGTTCACCTGATAGGTTTTCTTACTGTTCAGGCTTAATCTGGTTAGGAACCACATATAATGGAGAATATTTGGCATTTGTCTCTCCATTCTTGTGTGAGGTCGCTAAGTATGATCTTCTCCAAGTCCGTCCACTTTTCTTTAAATTTCTTTTCAGCTGAGTAGAATTCCATAGTGTATTTGTACCACAACTTTATCCATTCATCCAGAGATGGGCATTTGGGTTGATTCCAATTCTTAACTATTATGAATTGAGGTGTTATACACATGGCTTAGAAAATGTCTCTGTGCTGAGGCATGAAATCTTGAGGGTAGAGGTTCCCTTGGTAGCTCTATACCCATCGTATTCAGGAACCTCCACACTGCTTTCCAAAGTGGTTGTACAAGTTTGCACTCCCACCAGCAGTGAATGAGGCTTCCTCCCCCTCCACACCCACATCCTCACCAACATCTATTGTTGGTGGTTTTTTTTTTAAATATAAGTTTATTGTCCATAATGAGTTACATTATTTAGTGGGCAAACCATGAGTTGTTATCCCAAATTCCCCAATCCCCCCCCCCCCCATCAGTTGGATATCCTCCTCCGTGGGCTGTCTGTATTAGTCCTTGTGGCAAGGGATCCTGGATATCCTAGCACTCAGCCTGGTCTTCCTGGCCCAAGTGTGTTGTTACTGATGGGTGCCATGCCTCTGGACCATCTCCCCCACCACGTCTCTCACAATCTTTCCGCCCCCTCTTCCGCTCAGTTCCCTGAGTCGTGGTGGGTGAGTATTAAGGCTGTCTTAATGTTGTGAGTTTAGGGGTCCTTGTGTCAAAAATCCTTGGTTTCTGTCTCATTGGCCTATCCTGTGTTGATTGAATGGCTGTGGTTATAGGTTCCTTGTTCATCTGTCATTGTCTGCTGGGTTCCCTATGGATCCTCCATGATATGACTGTGGTGGCTCCTCTCTTGCCAGGATCTCAGCCATCGGCCTACAGTGGGTTTTTTTTTTTTGTTTTTTTTTTTTTTTTTAATGATTACCATTCTGACTGGAGTAAGGTGGAATCTCTTTGTAGTTTTGATTTGCATTTCTCTAATGATTAAGAATGATGACATTTTCTTAAATGAGTAAAGTCCACTTGTGTTTCCTCCTCTGTGAATTCTCTGTTGAGTTCAGTGTCCCATTTTGTGAGAGGGCTGTTTAATTTTTTTATAATTTAATTTTTTGAGTTCTTTATAAATTCTCGATATTAGACCTCTGTCTGAGTTATGGTTGGCAAAGATTATCTATCTCCCACTCTGATGGTGGTCTGTTGCCTGTGAGTATGGTATGTTTGTCTGTATAGAAGCTTTTTAGTGTGATGAGATCCCATTGGTTAAGTGATTGTTCTACTTCCTGGTGACCTCACTATTTAGCATAGGATGGTCTTGAACTTCTAATCTTCCTGACTTGACATCTGCGTACCACCACACCGGGTTTTATGCAGTGCTGGGGATTGAACCCAGGGCTTTGTGCATGTCAGACAAGTACTCTAACAGCCCAAATTACCTTCTTTCTCCTTACACCTAAGCTAGCTGTCCCTCTGCCCTGCTGGAGAGACCATGCTTAGTTTGTCTGCGGATGAGAGCTCAATGCCTTGAGCAGGCCAAGCTAACAGTTGGTGCTCAATAGATGCTTGTCTGAGGAGGGATAAGCTACATGTATTTGGGCTGCAGTTGACCTCTCTGCTTCTTTCGGAAGCTCAGCTGTGAGTCACAGAGTCTCGCTCACAGAACACCCTGTCTTCTGCTGCTGATCAAACAGGCTGTGTGTTTGTGTGTCTGCATTTCCCTCTCTTTCCACAGGAGACTGGGGGTGACGGGCACTAAAGTGCAGAATGACAGAAAATTGGCCCGGTCCAAATTCAAAGAGAAAATGTGCTGAGTGAATCATGAAAGCAGCGTGCATCCCTCAAGCTGGTTTTGGCTATAAGTATGACACATTCGAGCCCACGTATCACCTTTTATTGTCTTATGTAACAGGAGCTGTAGGGCATGGCCCAGGGATCCATGTTTCTTCTGCCTGTTTTTTATCTTTATCCACATTTTAGCAGCACCTCCCTCAGACACCATGATGCCCAGAAAGAGGACAGAGGTACTTCTTCTTAGGAGAGAGGAAACAGGCCCCATGTTGCCCCTTCACTAATTCCTCTGGGCTAGAATTGAGATCCCTTGTCTATACATGAACCAATCATGGGCAAGGGAAATGGAACTTCCATGGCCTCTGTCAGCCATGATGCTTGGAGCCTTGGGATCTGCACCCTGTGAAATGGGTCTCTCATCATTCACCTCTCCTTTTGCTAGGCTAGCTAGTTCTAGAAAGTTCTGCCTCTTCTCCCTTCTCCCTGTAGGCACACTGGGGTTACAGAAACCCGTCACAACTTCGGGTTTTTATGTGAACTCAGATTCTCAAATTTAAGAGCCACCTCCTCAGCTATCCTCCCCCACCTATTAGTCTTCTTAAGTGAGACATGGTGGAAAAATACTTACAGGCCACCCTCCCCTCTTATTCAGGGCAATAATGTTCACACAGCCATTTCTTATGAGAAAGTCCAAAGCCCTACAACCAAAGCTCAGTTAGAGATGTGATTCTGAAGTGACAGCTGGAGGGGGGGCCAGAGGGCAGTTCAAGCAAACAGTGTCAGCCCCTCCCCATTCCGGGGGGCCACCGAGCTCTATTCAAGGGTAGTGCAAGGACTGGGTGGGCTATTTGTCCCTTCAGGCAGCCCACCACAAATATTATTTCTTTCAGAAACTTTTTGATAAAGAAGGGGTGGCCGAGAGCTCAAGGTTATGTGTTCTGGAAAGAATTTGCTAAGCAGTTTTTTCCCCCTCAAATATTTGTATGTTTTGACAGTTGACAGAGTAGACAGAATATTTTTACAATAAAAATGGAGGAGTCTCTCTGAAAGTATCTCCAGTCTCTCCAACAGGTCCAGGATGCGTTTCATCGTAACATCCAAGACGCTTCACACCATCATCCTCACCATCCCGACTCCATCAAGGTGGACAGGATCCCTGCCTAGACCTGTGCCTGTTTCCCTCAACCCTCTGCCTCCTGAACCTCCAATGAGCCAATGCTTTGACTTTCCTCTAAGAAATGCCTCAAGTAACTCCATTTTGTTTTAGCTAACTCCATTTCTGTGGGGCTCTCCCCCTCTGTAAACTAAATTCTGGTTAACAGAACATTCTGACCCAGTTATACCTGGTGTACCGGGAAGTTTCTTGTTTTCTGAGGTTCTGGGAGGTTCATTGTTTTTGTTTCACTGTAACTTCCATGACCCTGGTTTGATGTATTGATGATTTGATGTTTTGATTAATTGTAACTTCTATTATCTGGCCTGCACCTGGAATGGTGGAATTGTGGTATTTAGCTTTATAAACTCCATCCCACCTCCCCTCTGGGTCTAGAGTCCTCCCAAATATTAGCTCACTCTTGACCATTGGCAACAAAGGATTCTTTATTTTATTTTTTTTGAGGTAGGGTCTCGCTCTAGTCCAGACTGACCTGGAATTCACTATGTAGTCTCAGGGTGGCCTTGAACTCATGGCGATCCTCCTACCTCTGCCTCCCGAGTGCTGGGATTAAAGGAGTGTGCCACCACGTCCGGCTACAAAGGATTCTTAATTGGCTAAAGAAGCAGGGTGGTCTGTAATTCTCTCTCATGGGTTACAACAGAGCTGTGATGCTATGCAGCCTTAGGCTAAGCCCTAGGCAAGTCTCAAAGCTTCTTGTTTTGTTCTCCTGTGATTCTGATCTGCCACATAAGAAGTCAAGTCTACCAAGGAGAAGACCCCAGATCCCACCATAAGAGCAATAGAACTCGAGCCCCTCTGCAAACTCCTCGAGCATGAGACATATGAAAGCATGTTCCAGCCCAGTCCAGCTGCCACTGCACAGAGAAGAAGAGCCAGACAGCTGAGCTTTGTTAATCCCCACCATCAACTAGCAAGGGATAGGTGGTGTCTTGAGCCTCTAAGTTTTGGGATGGTTTATCAGCCATAGAGAGCAGAAACACTTGGATAACAGATCTCCTTCCTCATCTGTCTTGCTCCCCACAGAAAAGGGCCTGGGCTATGTGAAGTGGACGGAGCACAATGTCCTGAGAGAACAAGGCCATAGTGTCTCTCCCTTCGTCCCCTGCCTTCCTGTCTTCTTGATTTCTTCCATAGCCTGGTTGGAAGGACCTTGGGCGCTGACTTGCTTTGGTGTAAGTGAGTGGTTGGTAACACCTGGTATCTGGTCTGGACGACCTCTTAAGGCAAGAATCAAGCCTTTTGGAATTCTGGCTGTGTGTCACCTGGCAGACAGGCACCTGCTTAAGTGGCTAATCTCTTTGAAAAGGTGAGACATTCTGAACCGTGTGTGGAATCCTAATACAAGTGTGTTAACAGTTCCTATGAGCTTGTTCTTAGCTCCCAGGCTGAGTGGTTTGGAAGACAGCAGGCAAGGTCACTGGAGACCTTCAGACCTGGGAGGCATGCTGGCTGGGCCCCAGGGTGCCTGGGCTGTGGCCTACCCACTGGGACTCAGGGGTGGTAGGACTGTAGATAGAAAAATCACACACAAGAAGAAAGAGAAGATGGCCAAATCAGTTGGGGGCTGTGAGCAGCAGTGAGCTCTGTGAGACATAACCCAAGACCCAGCTTTAGTTGAGGATGGGGGTGGGCAAGAGGTTGCCACTAGAGAGAAACGCTCTAAGCCTGTGCCTTCCAGGCTGCAAGCACACTTGGAGGAGGAATCCTGGGTGATATAGAGCTCTTTTCTGGAAGCTAGGCCCACCATGATGCATAGGGGATTCTTCATCTCTGCATATCACTGTCCTCTCCTCCTTGTACTCAGGGTGGACCCAAGGTCAGTGTGCACAGTCCAGCCACCTGGCTGCTGGTGACCGTCACTCTCAATTTTCCGGAGAGATTTCTGATAGGTTTTGCCTTGTCAGAGATCCAATGGGCTATAGTGGGATCCTAGCCAGGTCTTCAACCATGGCTTTCCAGAGTTACCTGTGTGCATTTACAGGGACAGGGCAGTCCTTCAATTTCTGATTCTCCTGGCATCCACAGTATCTGCCAGATGAGCTTTGTCC
>PVHP010009096.1:0-44474 GCA_004024765.1 Zapus hudsonius
GGGGGGGGGGAGGTAGAAGGAATGGTTCAGTGGGTAAGAGCACTTGGCAAGCAAAAGGGCCTGAGAGGGCCTGAAACAGCCTGAGTTCAATCACCAACACCCACAAAAAAACAACTGAATTTGGCCACGCATGGGTATAACCCTAATCCTGCTAAGGCTGGAGACTGGAGAATTGCTGGAGTTTACTGGTTGGCCAGTCTGGCCAAAAGTAACTGACAGCTCTAGGTTCAAGTGAGAGACTCCATCTCAAAGACATAAAGAAAAGCAATAGAGAACACCCAATATTTCACATGGGGTGTACATACACAATACATATACACACCATATACACTACACACACACACACACACACACACACACACACACACACACACACACACACACACACACTGGGCTATTGGGATTTCTTTGACATGAAAAATTACATTTGATAAATACTTAGATCCACCCAAAAAATTATGATAAACAGACAAATATCTAGTGTAAAGCAATATTTTTTATTTTAACAATGTTATAAGAGGCCATGTGTGGACGTGATGCACACCTTTGATCCCAGCACTCAAGAAGCAGAGGTAGGAGGATCTCTGTGAGTTCAAAGCTAGCCTGGGCCTACAGAGTAAATTCCAGGTCAGCCTGGGCTGGAGTGAGACCCTCCCTGGAACCCCCCCAAAAATAATGTGATAATTGACTGTTGAAATCCAAAATAATAACAATGTTTTGTGGGGCTATGATGCAGGCAGAAGAAAACCGTATGCCAAAAATGTCCCAAAGGCCCAGGGGAAACATAGGCATGCGTATTGTAAGGTTCTGATGTTCAGTGCTATAGCATAAATGTATGTCACTTGAAGGCAGACTGTGAAAAGTTAAACAAATATCCTGTAAACCCTAATGCAATCACTTTTAAAAAATCAGTAAACATTATTAAACAATGGTATACTTAATAGCTGAACACATGAAATTAATATTGCATGAAAAGTATCCAATTACTCAAAAAGAAGACATTAAAACACATGAAAGCAAATAACAAGACAATAAATTTACACTCAGCCCTATCAATAATTACATCATAAGTAAATAAAGTTGTCAGGTCAAATGAAAAAGCAAGACAAACTGTATATTGACTACAGGAAGGCTTTTTGTTGTTGTTCATTGCAGGGTACCAAAGCCAGGCCCTCACACATGCTTCATCACGGAGACATACCCTCAGCCCCACGAAAGCCTCTTTGAATGTAAAGTTGTTTGTGGCTATCAGTGAAGACTGTGGCACCCATGAGCTCTGGGGTCCTCGCCCATCTCTTCTCTCTCTCTCTATTTTTTTTAGAAAATATTTATTTATTTATTTATTTAATATCTTTATTATGAGTAAGTATATGCATTGTATGAACAACTTTTGTGAATGTGTCTCCATTTCCCTCCTCTCAGTCCCCTACCCACTGGGGTCCTTCCTCAGTGCACATGCTGGATCTGCCCCTAGGTTAGGGGTTATGAACTGCACCCAAGGTAGCAGGTTTATATCTCCCTCCCCTTTGTGTGTTGTTGCTGAGGGGGGCAATGTCTCTGGATATTCTCCCCCACCACAGCTCTTACATTCTTTCCATCCCCTCTACCGCTCAGTTCCCTGCATCTCTTCTCTTCTTAGCCTCTGACCACACTACATGTTACCAAAGAGAAATGGCAAGTCTCACTGTGTTTTCTACAATGGACACTGATGTGTCATATTTTATTACTAGATCCAGGACTCTTCAATTCTGAAAGTGCCTAACAAAGGTTTCCAAAAGACCTTACCAAATATCTGTTATATATCAGGTTGTGAATAACTAGAGCTTGAAATTTTTTGCCATGAACATGATCGTTCTTTCAGCCAACTCAAAGCCTATATTCTTATTCATTCATGAATCCAGTCAACCAGAAGAGAAGCTTGATCCCCTGCCACTGTCCAATACATAGTTCACACAAGGTGTGTATTGGCAAAACAAACCATTACCGCTTTTGTACTAATGAAACTTAAAATAGCTTAGAGGAGACAGACTATAAACAAATAAAAATGTAATTATGTGTTGTGTGAAGTGTTGTAATGGAAACAAAGAGAAAATCTTAGGAGGCAGGTGTTTCGTAGATAACATGGACAAAGGAAACTTCGTTGAGGGACAATGTTGAAACTAAGACCTGAGTATTATTAAAAAGCCGCTAGAAGAACAGAGGCAGTCATATGTGAAGACCCTGAGCCAGAAAACCCTTGATGGTTCTGGAACTTTGGCAAGATGAGTCCCTAGAGATAAAGTAGAAGAAAGACGCTAGGGCAGTACAGGAAGAAGGGTCAGTGTTCCTCTAAGTCCATGATATACATAGAAGTTGTGTATATACATATGATGGATGATAACACGTACATGTACACATGTGACCTAATCTACACTTGGAGGCTCTTTCTTGAAAGGCTGTGGAGAATGGATTATGGCTGGATAGGAGTAGGGGGGGGGACTTCCTAGGCTATGAGAGAGTGAAGGGCAAGAATGAAAGACTGAGTGGGCGATACATAGAGGGAAGGGGGGGCTGCAGATTTGGAGGTGGGAGCCAGGAGAGCAGTCTGAGAAACTTTTTTAAAACTTATTTGTTGTTAATAATTAGATATATTGTATGAGCAAGTCTTGTGATGGTGCCCCCCCACCTGTCCCCAAATGGCTGGGGGTCCTCCTCAGTGGGATTGAACGATATTCTTGCTCATGAGTTCAAATCCACAGAGAAGGTAAAGAACAAGCCAGGCATGGTTGCCCAAGCCTATAATCCCAGCAGTCAGTAGGCTGAGGCAGGAGAATGGCCTTGAGTTTAAAGCAAGCCTGAGCTACATACAGAGTGAAACTATCTCAAAAAAAAAAAAGAAAGAAAGAAAAAACCTAGGACTTAGAGCAGTATCTCTAGGGGTTCCTATTGGAAATCAGATCTAAGCAAAAGTATATATATACATATATATACATAATTATGTTGGGCATATCAGAAATTAGATCTAAGTAAAACTAGATACATTTAATTATGTTGGGCATAACCAATTCCAGATATGACCTCTCCCTTTCTCTTGCTTCTCTGTTCTGAGTGAGCTATAGAGCACCCAGGACAAACCCCACCCTCATTTGCACCAAATTACACCTTCAACAATTTAGCCGGAAACATAGACAGTCAACAGCCTTTTGCAAAATGAAGATCAGGTCTAGTAGCTTATCCAGTTCTGTCACTTCCTGCCAACAGACTGAATGACAGGTTTGGCAGGCTGAATTATTTCTCAGGTAATCAATCTAGCCTCTAATTGGTTAATTCCCTCACCTGACTACCTCCAAGCCTGTGTATTTCACCATCCTTCCTCCATGCACTGGAAGCTACTCCTAGCTTCTCACCCACATTAGCCATCTTGTCCTTGATTGATATCAAGCCAAGTAGAAAGAGGAAGTCATGGTCAGGTCATCATTGATTGTTAAAATCTTGAAAAGTTACTATAATGCTAGAGAACCTAAGAATTGTCATTGCAAAAGGACAGGGGGGCCTGCCAGCTGTGACATGACCTCACCTTTTACACACTCTGTTCACTAGACTTCGAGGGTAACTGAGTCACGGGGGAGGAGTAAAGAAGACATTAAAGCTCAGGAGGGTGAAGGGTAAGCTGTCCCCTGAGAACACCAGCACAGCTATAGGGGCCTTCCATGCTCTAGAGAAAAGATCCCTCTTCCTGCACACTCTGGTCTCCAAACACTTCCTGCTGGGAGGTTCTGCCCATGCTCTGCAGGCTACAAGTCTTTTAAGCCATCAGCAGAGATGGCAGGCCCAGGATGTTAAAGGACAAGCTAGGTCAGGAACACTTTACAGCCCCCTCCCAAGGCTACCCTGCTGTCAAGTGCAGGGCCACAGCTCCCTGAGCCTCCCTGCTCATGCACTCTGCATCTGTACTTAAGAAATGAATGCATGGCACCCCTCAGTAACAACATACTAGGGCCAGGAGAACTTGGCTGAATACTAGGCTATCCATGGTCCCCTGTCCCAAGGATTGATCCAGACGACCCACGGAGGAGGATATCCAGCTGATTGGGGATGGGGGAGGGGGGCACCGGGGAATTGGGGATAACAACTCATTGTTGGCCCTCTAAATAATGTAACTCATTATGGACAATAAAAAAAAAAAAAAAGAAATGAATGAGGTCCTCGTGGGCTTGGGGATTCAAAGCAAAAGCATCCAGGTGAAAGGGGGTGTGGGAGGGCAGGCCTGCAAGAGAAAAACAAAATAGAAGCTTTCTGGCAACTTGGTATTTTTAAATTTTAAAAATGCAGATATTGGGTATTTTTGCCACTCTCTGAACCATTAATGATAGTCCTGCTGCTCTGTGAAGTCAGAAGACTCTGGAGCAAAGTAGAACTGTGCTGTTCACGGTAACTTTGGAAATGAGAAAGGCTTATCAACAATGGGGGGAAAGTATCAGGAAATGCAACAAGTCATTAATAACTAATACTATTGTGTAAATGCACATTTTCTTTTAAAAATATTTTATTTATTTTTTTCATTTATTTTTTTGAAAGAGTCAGAGAGAGAAAAATAGAAGAGAGAGAGAGAGAGAGAGATTGAATGGGGAATCAGGGCCTTTAGCCACTGCAAATAAACTCCAGACACATGTACCACCTTGTGCATCTGGCTTTCAGTGGGTACTGGGGGCTTGAACCTGGGTCCTTAGGCTTTGCAGGCAAACACTTTAATCTCTGAGCCATCTCTCCAGCCTAGAAATAACATAATTTCCATTTGTAAGTATTATGTATTTACCAGGATGATCTTCCTAACAAATTTGCATTCCTATTATGAGGCATATCTATTGATTTACTTTTAAAACATGGTGGTGCATGCCTTTAATCCCAGCAGTAGGGAGGCAGAGGTAGGAGGATGGTTGTGAGTTTGAAGTCAGCCTAAAACTACAGAGTGAGTTCCAGGTCAGCCAGGGCTAGAGTGATACCCTACTTGGAAATGAAAACACCCCCCTGCCAAAACAACAACAACAAACCTGATGAGATGGAAATTATGCTGGCCTATCTGCACCCTTATGAAGGAAATAAACATAATTTAAATTATAATTTAAACATTATTGTTGAAAAGTAATGATACTACATACAAAGTCCAGTGTTTAATTTTATGAATTAAATTTCTCCAAGTCTAAATGAGCCCAAATTCATATCAGTACATGGGGATAACTTTTTTTTCTTTTTATTTGGAGATAATTAAGGATTCACATGTAATAAGAAACCATACAGAGAGACTCCATGCAGCCTTTAAGCAGCTTACATTTGTATAGCTCCAGCAATATATCACATCAGGAACCCCCCCCACCACCACCAGAACTCACTCCGATTTCCTCAGTCCTATCTGCACTCATGTGTAAACCCTATACAACTTTATTTCCTGTGGCGATTTCTGGAACTTCTACTTGAGATCCAGGTCAGTCTCATCACTGTTGCTAACCTTTTATTAACACAGCCACCTCCCTAACCTGCAACCTGACTCCTGCCATAGGTGACCAACCTCTGGTCAATGAATCATTATTAATCTGTCAGGTGCAAATCACTGTCAGGTTGATTGACTGATAGTCTCAGATGACAGAATAATCTGGTCCTTAGGCTTGCGGGAGGAAACCTGACTGACTGGGTTCAAATCTTGGGTTGGCCCCCTTTTCGACTATACAGGTCTTTGAAACCCTCTACGCAAAATTTGTTCTTCAATAACATGGGGCTAAAAATAGGGCTGGAAAGAATTGTTATGAAAATAAGTTGATGTTGTAAAAGCAAGTAGAAAGGGCCTGACATGCTTAAATGGATGTTCTCATCTAAAAGCTCAGTCCTGTGGAGAACAGGAAAACTGCCATGGGGCTAAGCAGTGTTAAGTGATGTCAATGTAAACACCGTGCAATGTGAGGATCAAGGAGAGAGCATCAATACTAACTGGAATAGGCCCCACAAGACAGATTATGGGATGGGCTGTAAAGTATGAGTAAGACCTTGCCGGAAAAAGAAGGGAAGGAAAGATGCTGCAGGCTGATAAGACAGTTTTATCCAAGGCCCTGAGACAAGAAGAAGACATCCACCATTCAGAGGAAGACTAAAAAGGCTACGAGGAGACTAGAGACACAAGCAGAAACTGGCAACAAAGCCAGGGTGAAGGTTGGGCCAAGGTTTTGGTTGTTTACTTATTTATTGTTAATAATTAGATACATTGAGCAAGTCTTGTGATGGTACCTCCATTTCCATCCCCCCATCCCCAACCCAGTGGGGGCCCTCTTCAGTGGGCTTGCTGGACCAGTCCATGGGGTAGGGGGCTGTGAATTGTACAAGAAGCAGCCAGTATTTTTCTTTATGTGTTGTTGTTGAGGGGGGCAATGTCTCTGATATTCTCCCCCACCATGGCTCTTACAGTCTTTCTGCCCCCTCTTCCACAGAGTTCTCTGAGTCATGGTGGGTGAGTTTTAAGTCTGCTTTACCATTGAGGTCTTAAGAGTCTCTGGATTTCTGCTTTGGACTGTGTTGGGTATCCTTGATGTCTGTCTCCATTACCCTTTCTCAGGTCATCTGACTTGCTGTGGAGATAGTTCTCTTGCTCATCTCGCCACTTCCTCAAATATTTTGTTTGGGCTAGGGGTGGTTCATCTCCTGCCTGAGTGACATCCATCATCTCAGGTCCTGTTGGTGGAATTGGGTTGCCCATGGTTCTCGCTGCCTTCTGAAAAATACAAACAGAATCTCCAATGGAGAGTGAGATCAGTATAGGTTCAATGAGACAAATATGGTTGATTTGGGGAGATTCTATGACAGAAACCAGCAAGCCGAGAAGTGCTCATCTGTGTAATAGTGCTGCTAAACCTAGGTGAGTAACCAACCGCTCTCTGATTGGCTATGAGATCCGCTCAGTGACAAGGAACCCTTAACTGGAACTGGGATCCATGGCAAAATCTTATAGAGACCAAGAACCTGGGCTCCAAGGGAAAATTCCCACTAATCAGAGATCTACAGTGAGGCAAGGTTTTGAGTACAACTTGCAGGCTGTAAGCAATGATCATCCCAACTTGCACTCCTGAAGATATCGAGAAGAAAATAGAAAAGCTAAATTACCTCCAAAGAGGTCATGGAGAAGAGAGTAGGAGAATTGGGCAAGTATTTTCTAGACTATGAAATATAAGCAGTGGTGATTTATTGCGACAAATATGGTATTAACAACATGTCAAACACATTCGTTATTAGAAACACCACATCTTGAATGGTTGGGACAAGGACATAAGAATTATTTCAATGTTTCCCGACAGGATCTTTCCAGGCCCCTCCAGAGCCATTCCCACTTCATCCAGGTGTTTCCAGTTCTCCTCACCAGCAACTCAAACCATCCTGTGCTGTGCGTGGGCTTTGCAAAGAAAGAAAGACCCTGTGTGGACAATCAAGTGGGTCCTCCTTTCTCTCCCAATGGTTTGCAGTCAGCCTCGGGGCCATAGTGCTTAAGTGGTCACCTGGCCAGTTGTCTCCTTAGGGCTCTCTGCACATGTGCCTGTCTTGGGCTTCCTCTTTCCTTCCTTCTTTCCCAAAGCTTCTCCTCATGCTGCTTCCAGGAATCCTGGCCTCCCATGCTTTCTGTGGCTCTCATCTCCCATGCCAGGGCCTGTGCAGGTTTCCAACTGTCTTTCATAATTTATTCTTGTTTCTCTGGTCTCAAGTCTCCAGTGACCTCGGCGTGACACACAGAGCAACACACATTACCTTGTGCTTTTGCATTTTTGAAAAGTGTTCTCCACCTGCCACCTTCTTACGGTTAATTCTCATTAGAGAAAAGAAAGAAGACAGACATGCTTATTCACTCATTTACCACAGCTATATGGTTAGCTCTACATGGATGGAAAAGAAATGACAATTTCCTACTAGCTTCAAACATATTTCATTTGCTCTGTCATGCTTATAGCCATGAAAGGGGAAAAAAAATGTTGTAACAAATGGTTCTTGCTATGTGGGTGGTAGTGGTGGTTTACGGTTTGGCTCTGAACACTAAGAAACTGAACAATAAAACCATAAAAAATTACTTGTCTTCTCTCCAAACAAAGTTATCAAGTGGTCAGAAGATCATGAAGATGAAATGTTGCCATTGAGGACTCCGAAATAAATATCCCCCCCAAACTAAAACAATATCTTCTTGTCCTCCACATAATAGAGCTGTCTTTCTTGTCTATGAAGGATTTTAACTCCCATGACATATCTCCTGTGTGTGCTTCAGGTTAACCCATGGAAGGTGGGGCTCAAAGAGCATATTGTCAACACAATACCTTTCTTACAAAACGGATGTAGCTTGCTCCCAGGCCCATGGACATCGTAGACCAAGTTCACCAGTAGCCATCAAGTAAGATTCTCCATGTCATAAAACAATGAACTATATTATTTGGGGGGAAAACACAAATAGTATGCCAAGAAGACCAAGACAGAAAGAAACAGACATGGAGGGAGAAAGGGAGCGAGAGAAAGAGAGAGAAACAAAGATGGGAAGACAGAGTTTTTTTCCCCTAATTTCATAGTCCAAGGCCAATAAGATCAATAATATTTTTAGAAAATGCTACAATATTTTCAATTCCCCAAGCCCCTACCCAAAAGCATTTTTAGACTATATGTCATTCAAAGTTTTGCATAAGGAGACCATCCAATCTCTGTGTGACTTTTGCCTTTGATCTTCTGACCTTCCCCCTAGCAGAGGGCAGCCAGGGGAAGGAGGAAATACAATGTGAATGATGGTCCAGAGGGTGATCTATTTTGAACAGTGTGCTAAATTAATCTATGTAAAAAATTGTGTCCCCCTTCTGACTGCCAGCAACACCTCAGTCAAAGAAGAAAGGTTACATCCTGTCCATCCCCATGAGGTGTATTGCTTTGTGATACTAGGGAACCAACCCAAGCCCTTGCACATATCAGGCAAACACAATACCACTGAGCTGCATCCCCAGCCCGTTTCCAGTATGGTTTTAACTGACTTTCTTTGTGTCTCAAACTCTGAAATGTTTGCAAAGCACCCGAGGGTCTTGCTAAAATGCATGTTTCTGGGTTCCCAACCACCACCTCCAATAGGCCAAGTTATTAAGATTCTGAGTGATGAAGCCTGAGAGCTACATTTTAAACAAATTCTCCAAGAAATCCTCGTGCAGAGGTGGTTTGAGAATTCTCTTGAGAAACATCAAAGTTGACAATGTTTTCTGGACACCTAGGTGTGGGGGAAACAGGGAGTGGGAATGGAGTTTGGAGCAAAGGCAGTCCTGGTGCAGCTCTTATACTAAGGGGCTTGTATTCAGGCAGGGAGAGGTTGCTGTGGGTTTTGGGGCAGGCTTTGATATCCGAGGCTCACAGCACAATATACTTGTCCCCTCCAGGAAGCCCTCCATCCAGGTCCAGAAGAGGCTCTAGCCTTCAGGGCTCCACAGCACACTGACCACATGGTATTGGCATGTACATCCCATTAAGCGATTCTAACCAATCCATACCAGGAAGCTGCTATAAGCCAGGAAGTCATTTCTTCTCAGTGCCTGGCATACAGTGGTTGCCCTCTAAATATTTAATCAAGCCTACCAGTGTGTTCCATTTATACTGGCATTTATACTGCCATTTGTACTGGCATTTGGCATCACCACCAAATGATCATGACTTTTCCTGTAGAAGCATCTTCTCTGGCCCCACTCCTTGCTTGGGAGGTCTAGAATGTTTCAGAGTTTCTAGGACAGAAGCTGGCCCTGGGGAATCTTGTGGAGAATGTGGGAATGAATGCCAGATGCCTGAAGTTTTGCTCATATGGCTATTGTTATTTAGTGTCTATTAATTATTTTATTTTTAAATTATTTTATATTTATTTTATTTTATTTTTATTATTTTATTTTATTTTGATTTTTCAAGGTAAGGTCTAGCTCAAGCTGACATGGAACTCACTATGTAGTCTCAGGGTGGCCTCTAACCACGGCAATTCTCTTACATCTGCCTCCTGAGTGCTGGGACTAAAGGCATGTGCCACCACGCCTGGATTTAGTGTCTTTTTAAAAATAATTTTATTTATTAATTTGCAAGCAGAGAGAGAGAGGAGAGACAGAGAGAACGGGCACACCAGGGCCTCCAGCTGCGGCAAATGAATTCCAGATGCATGCATCACCCTGTGAATCCGGCTTTATGTGGATACTGGGGAATTGAACTTGGGTTATCAGGCTCTTCAGGCAAACACCTTAACCACTGAGCAATCTCTTCAGCCCTTGTGTCTGTTTTTATGTTGCAGACAGAACTAAAAGTCTCACAACCCACACCATTCAAAGCCTACCTGTGGGTGGGGGAAAACCTCTCAATGCAATGTAAAACACAGGAAAAGGTACCCAGAGCTGCTCAGATGCCACCAACAAGCCTGGTGTCCAGATGCTGTTAAACCCTAAAGTCAAAACACCTGAATTCAGGTCAGGACCCGGCCCCCAGTTCCACACACCACCTGTTCAATCTGAGCAGCCCATGGCAGAAGGAAGAAGCTTGTAATAAGAATTTTACTGTTGATGGTTTTAAAGCAAGAAACAGTCCCTGGTCTAGATATAATGAAGATTTCACCCCCACAGGTCTCCACTACCGGAGTCATTCCTTCCCTAGATAAAAGTGAGATATTGAATGTCTGCTACTCCCATGACCACACCTAGGCTAGCTAGATCCTTCTTCCCCAGTCCCCTAGAACCTTCTGTGCATTCCACAGTTGTCCCTGGTCTGAGCCGTGAGCCCCTCATCCAAGCCTGGCATTCTTGCTGGCCGAGTGGGGTGGACTCTGCACACTAAGTCAATGAGAGACTCTGGGCTTCAAAAGTCCTTGGAGAGAGCCCAGTGGGCAGACAAGAGACAGGACAGTCACATATCAAGGGATCCCGTGATAAAAGTAGTTCTAGAAGTCTCTTTCTATAGTTTGAGCTAGGATGGAACCAACCTCACCCTCCAAAGCACCCCAGCCCCCTGGGGAGAAAGTGCAGCAGGAGATACACACCTGGTGATGTCAGGTGGACAGGCCAGAGAGGTGGGGAGGGGGCTGCGGGCCTGGCCTTGGCCTTGCCTTGCTCCCTGCAGGTGCGCGCGCCTCGCCCTGGGGTGGGGGCGCAAGCTCGTGCTGCGCTCCTGGCCTGTGCGCACCAAGCACCTGGCCACCTGGAGGCTTCATTAGGCTGCGCATGTGCAGAGCCAAGGTGGGCCAAGGCCAGGCCATGGAAGCCGTGGAGGATGCCTGCGGGAAAGCACAGGGTGAGTGGCCTGGGCTCAAACTTGGGGAGGCTTGCTGGAAGGGCTTAGGTGACCTAAGAGACTGGCTAGGTTGATGGGCTGTAGTGGGAAGGGGGACCACCTCACTACATTCTCTTTGGGGGATCCTGCAAGCATGGGGGAGAAAAAGCTGGACCTGGCGCCCAGATAGCTTCTAGTCTGGGTTCTTACTAGGGCAAATTAGCAAGAGAGGCTCCATGTTCATTGAGCACCTACTCTGTAGCACATTTATGACTGTGCTACAGACCCTTCTAAGATTGTAAAGCTAATTTGTCCCCCCCACCATCGGCTCACCACCGGCCTTCACACCTGTACCAACACAAACCGGTTCTGTTGTGCTCCCCAGGAAACTGCTAGAACCAGCCCCAAAGCTAGGACCTGTCCTCTAGCTTTATACACTGTCAGAAAAATCCTTTCTTAAGAAATGGCACGGTGCATTGACAAATTTTCAGGTTTAGTTGAAATTGCTAGAATACCTCCTCCTGGGCTCCCTCAGGGCTCTGTGCTTAGGAGTCAGCCAGAAGGAAAGGGGGTGTTTGGGATCCTGGAAGGAATGCTCCAGGAGAGTGGCCGAGAGCAGGGCCATGTGCCCACGATGTGATCTTGGTCAGATTACCTGCTCTCTGGGGGAGATGCCCTCCTCAGAGAGCTGGGAAGGGTGCATATTCAAAATTGCTGACTCAGAGCTCAAGGTGCACCCCAGCTTGAAGGAAGGAAGGAAGGAAGGAAGGAAGGAAGGAAGGAAGGAAGGAAGGAAGGAAGGAAGGAAGGAAGGAAGGAAGGCAGACTTTGAGGGTAAGTGAAGAAGCTTTAGTTGCAGAGGGGCCTCTTTCCTCACCTGCCAAGAAAGGGTTGTCCTGGATGGAAGGAGGGGAAGACAGGCACACATGGAGGAGGGTGGGTAGGACAGTTCTGGGGAGTGAGTGCCTTCCTTCCTCTGGTCCCCTTTGATTGCTGCCTCTGGACTGCGGGTTCCCTGTGAGCCCATCTTGTCCCCTCTGCAGTCAGTGGTACCTGGGTCGATTCTAAGGAGAGCCAGAACCTCTGCCAGTTTCTCTCTTCCCAGTCACCTCTCCCCCAAGCGTTGTCTCTGAGACACACAGGAACACAGGTGCCTGTTCCGAAAACACCAGTGTGTGGCAAGTTGTGACTATGCTGACACCATGAGCTAAGACCCCTCAGAGTAATTGCGCTGGTTTGGATTATCTCACTTGATCCTTCAAACTGCCAAGTTAGAAAGGCAAACCTTGGTATTCTGGCCCCATTTGATAGGCAAAAGCAAGAAAGGTTTAGGCTTCAACAACAGACGTGAAGTACAGAGGAGGCATGGTGCCCATTCTCTACCCTCCTATGGGGTACTGAGGCTGGTGGCTGCTGTTCTCCACAGACCCTGAAGCTGGAGGCAAGCCCTTGGAGAAAGAGGAACCACCACAGGATTCAAACTCACACACCCAGGATGCCCAGGGCAAGGAGTCCTCACTCCCAGGTGCCAGCTCAGGAGAGAAGCCACAGTCAGAGGCCTCTGGCAAACTAAAAGGAGCTAACACCTGCAAAGTGTCCCAACCCCTCAAATCCAGGGCTCTCCATAAAGACCCACCTCCAGCCACACGTAGTCCCCAGCCCCAGAGGGAAGGTTCTTCCTTCCCCGATAGAGAGGCTGTGAAGAAACCCATTTCTCTAGTCCCAAGTAAGCAGAAGAGGCCCAATACCACTGATGTGGCTTTAACATCATTTCCCACACACAAACATGTGCCTTCTGGGTCGGGCTCAGGCCCCAGCCACCTGGCCAACCTCCTCAGTACATTGGCTCAAAACACCCAAGACAAAGACCCAAAGAAAGGGTTCCTGGAAGTGACCCGTCAAGTTAGGAAAAAGACTCGAACCATGTACCGCTCAGGTAAGTCCTGAAGGTAAGAGGAGACCATGGGATTTGATCAAAATATGTGCCCCCCCCAAGACCATGGGTGTGGTTTGTCATTGTGTCCTGAGTGCCACTCTTGGCTTATGATAGCACTACCATACCACCTCAGTCCCTGGGAGGGAAGGCCAGGCTGTCTTTTCAGGAAGTGAGGACAGAAACCATGACAGCAGACACACACACACATTACACCCTGGGAGCTTAGTTAGCAGCAAGGTGGTGGGGTTAGTGTTCTCATCTGCCAGAGACACCTGTGGGCATCTTTCTTTCTCCTTTGCTGCCACTGGTATCTGATGTCTCCTGTAAGTTTCTTCTTCCTCCAGACCAGCTGGAGGAGCTTGAGCGGATATTCCAGGAGGACCACTACCCTGACAGTGACAAGCGCAGAGAGATTGCGCAGATGGTGGGGGTCACCCCACAACGCATCATGGTAAGGTGGGCAGGTTCAACAGTCTGCAGGGTTATGGGGAAGCTGGTTCAGCTTGCACTGGCATAGAGACTGGAATGACCCCTGCTTTCCAGAACTTGCTTTCCTTGGTCTCTGATTCTGTGGCCACACCCTTAGAGAATTAGGTGAACAAAGACACTGCAGAGGCCTTTTCATAAAAACAAGTTAATGGAGAGGCATCCAAAAACAGTGTGAAATGGTCCTCCACGGTCATGTAGCTTAAGTGCCAGTAAGGACCCAAGCTGTTGTGTCTGTGTCTCTCTCTCTCTCCCTCTCCCTCTTTCCCTCCCTCCCTTCCTCTCCCCCTCTCTCCTTCTCCCCCCTCTCCCCTCTCCCCCTCTCTCCTCTACTCTCCCTCTCTCTTCTCCTCTTCTCTCCCTCTCTTCCTCTCTCCCTCTCTCCCTCTCTCCCTCCTTTATCAAGTTCAAATGCAGTTCTTCTACAGGTATGGTTCCAGAACCGCCGGGCAAAGTGGAGAAAAGTGGAGAAAATGAACAGGAAAGAAAGCAAGGACGGCCCTTCAGTCCCCAGGGCTGCCAGCAGTCAGTGTGGGTGAGACTTGCTCCTAGTCCTGGGGCCACCACACAGGGCAGGAATTGATCCTGGGGTTCAGGTAGAAGGCATGAATCCTGGGTGGCTGGTGAGTTACTACTGATGCCTTATAGGAGGTCCCTTCCTTGCACCAAAGCTCAAGTCTAAATCTACAGGCCACTAGACCTACAAGTTCCCCTCTCTCTGTTTTTATTGCCACCAGCTCCACATCTGAGCTCCCATCTCCTGTGCCCATTGACCCAGAACTTGGCACCATTCCTCCGGAGCCCCCTCTGGGTTCCCTTCCAGGTGAGTTCTCCCCATGAGAGGGCTAGCTGTGGGAACATGCAAGCTAAGAAGACAGTCACCAGAGGCTCTTCCAGTGTCCTTAGGCATTGTACTGTGTGCCATCCAGGAGTGCCCCACCTACCTTAGGGTCCCTCTCTCTCTCCTTTCTCTAGAGCCCCCCATGCTACTGACTTCTGAGCAGGCCCTGGCCTCCACCCAGCACAGTGATGGTGATCAGAGGGTGGCAGTGTCTCCACAGCTCTTCAGCCCTCCACCTGTTCGAAGGACCAACCTTCCTCTTCCCCTGGGTCCTGTACACACTCCTCAAGTGATGCCTTCATTGAAGGATGTTCCTGGCAGTGACAATAGCCACAAGGATGCTCCCTGTGGGTCCTGGAAAACCAGGTATAGAATCTAAGGTTGGAGGTGACCTAAGTCACCTTGAGAGGAAAACAGGAGGAAATGACAGATGGTGGGAGAAGAAGGCACTCAGCAGCTGGATGGCTGTGCTGGAGAGTGAAGGGGAAGAGGTGTTTGAGGTGTGTGACATTATAGCAACAGAGCGGAGACAAAGGGAAGGGAGAGGGAAGAGTGAAGGCAGCAATGGGGTTCCAGGTGGTGTCACCACAGAGTTGGAAGGGACTCTGCCATGCGCTAGGAATGAAGAAGCCATCTCTCCACCTCATGAAACCCTCCCCTGTCCCCTGTAGCATCACGCCACCACTCCCTTGCTCATTTTCCGAAGACCTGGAACTTCAGGATTATGAATCAAGCAGCCAGATGGGATCCTTGTTCGACCTCTCCCAGGCTCCACAGACACAACTCTTCCAACCCCCTCCGCCCCAGTTCCCTTCCCTTCCCCCCTTCCCTTTCCCGGTGCCCAGCTCCCTCACATTCCCTTCACCAGAAGATCCCCTCTTTGCATTTCCTTGTGCTCCCAGTGGTGGCGTTTCACAAGGCTACTCCCCAGACCCCTCATCGGGCCAGATCTTCCTGCAGCCACCTGCTGGGAATATGGGTAAGTTGGGGTGGCAGAGAAGATGAGGAAGGATAGAAAGCCTCACTATCTGGAAGGTAGGTTGAGTCAGGCTTGGAGAATGTGCAAGTCCTTCTTACTTACCCCTGATTGTTGGCCAACTCAGCTGGTCAGCGGAGTCTGTTCCATGAGTCCTGGCTTAGTAATGATAGATAGTACCATATCATTGAGCAATATGGTGAGCATTGGGAACAATATGAATGAATGTTCATTCAAAAGAAATGGTACATGACAGCTAAAACGACTGTTCTGCTCTGGGATACTTGAACTTTGGAAATCCTCAAAGAATCAAAGCTAAATTCTCATAGGTGAGGATGAAAGACATGTCCAGGCGGCTTCTGGTCTCCTTGCTTATATGAGGCAGCACTTGGCCTGACCCATGGTCAACTGCATCCATGTCTGGGAGCTCATCTGGTTCAGAGGGAGAACCTGATTCTAGCATTTTACCCAGGCTTGCACTGAGGTCCTGAGCTGCAGTGCTGAGGGAGGGAGAAGGAAACCCATTCCAGAACGCATTCAATAACGTTAATGTCCTTAGTCCTGTCCAGTAATTGCTCTGCTCTTGACCCCACAGGTACAGGCTCCTGGAGTGACCTCTGCTTTCCAGAACTTCCTTTCCCTGGTCCATTCTGCCCACAGTCCCTAGGCTACCCCCTGGGGGGAGATGGCTTCTTTCCTGACCTGCTTCCAGCTCCATTTGCTCAGCCTATGAGCAAACAGGCCTCCCCAAGCCTCAACTGGCTGTCTGAAGGTGCCAGAGCAGGAATGGGGCCCCTACTGAGCAAAGTGCAGGAGGAGAAGCCTGCCTCTTCCCTTGAGCAGCCAGCTGTGGAGGAGGTGGGAGGAAAAGATAAGAATAGCCAAGACCTCTAGTGGGGGATAGAGAGATTCCCTGAAGCGCAGGCTGGGGCACTCATGCAGGGACATGAGTGAAGGGCTGCGGAGACTGTGCACTGGACTTGGGAGGGAGTCCATCATCTCCCTGATGTGGGCTTGTCTGTGGATACTGTTTGGAGAAGGAAGAGGAATGCCCCTTTTGTCCCTCACTTCTTGTGGTAGTTCTGAGGAGAGGAGAGCTGTGTCACCTCTCATAGTTGTCTGTCTGTGTGGTTTCTTCTCCTTGCTCAACACTGAGTTAGGGCCACTCACTGTATGTAATAAACCAGTATACTATCAGCTGCTTCTTTGTGAGTGAAGAGCTCCACTTCTGAGGCTGAGTGCTTGTCCTCAAGGGATGGCTGTACTGGATTTGGCTCTGTGAAACCCACTAAAGGAGGATATGAATATCTTAAGGATGTCTTGGGTCCTAACATTAAACCACAGGCTATTCCCAAATTCAGAATGGAGCCTGAACCTGGCCTTTCTCTGGAAAGTGAGTCCAACAGGGATAGCATTATGAGGAAAACCTGGGAATATTGGAGATCACCTAGACCCTAGCCTGTGAATTAAGTCATTAAGTTATTTTGTCGTGGGGAAGAAAAAGTGAGGGGTGAGGGGAGCTAAAACAATACAATAAATAGGTAGTTCTCTCCCAGGCAGAATGATGTCCATGTGCCTGCCCCCCTCACCACCACTAGTTCCTGAAAGCACCCTCTGCACTGGGCTGTGCTGAAGGATCCAAGGTTCTCTGTCTCTGCCACCCCAGCCTGCAAAAGACACACTGGCAGGCAATGGGAGAGATCACCTAAAGTGACAGCTATTTCGTATTCAAGTGACCCACGGGCTGCAATTTTAGCAGCTTTGTTTATGTTTACCCTTTCTAGAGTTTTAAGAGAGGGAATAGGAGGGAAAGAAACAGGATAATGAAAGAAGAATGATTCTTTGATGTCTAAACTGTGGGTCAGAAGCTGAAGGAAGAATGGCCAAGCATGAGGACATGCCCATGCGTGCAAACCTTCCATACTGAACATAAATAGCTTCCCTCCTGTGGTACTGCGAAAGTGACAACTTTCCAAAGGAAGGAGGAAACATTGACCAACCCTTCGAGTTTCTATGCACGAGATCCTGTTTTACTTAAGAGCAAAAGAGAGAGAAAGAAGATGGGTGAACAACCAATTTGCATGAGAAAGAGGTGGGGATGCCAGAGAGATCCAAAAATGACAGCTGGATATTAGAGAAGTGTATGGGGGGAAAACCATTATGGGGGCTGGAGGGATGGTTCAGTGGTCAAGGGGCTTGCTTGCAAAGCCTAAGGACCTGGGTTTGATTCCCCAGCACCTATGTAAAGCCAGATGCAGGAGGTGGCACATGAGTCTGGAGTTTGTTTGCAGTGGCAGAAGGTCCTGGTGCGCTCTCTCTCTCTCTCTCTCTCTCTCTCTCTCTCTCTCTCTCTCTCTCTCTCTCTCCCCCTCTCTCCCCCTCCCTCCCCACTTTCCCTCTTTCTCCCTCCCCCTCATTCCCTCCCTCTCTCCTTTTCTCTTTCTCTCAAGTAAATTTTAATGTCTAGATGTTAGCTGGGTGTGGTGGCCATACCTTTAGTCTCAGCACTCAGGAGGCAGAGGTAGGAGGATCACCATGAGTTTGAGGTCAGCTTGAGACTACAGAGTGAGTTCCAGGTCAGCCTGGGCTAGAGTGAGACCCTACTTCAAAAAAAAAAAAAAAAAAACAGAATGGGGAAAGTGGAGCACATCATTGGAGACCAAGGCTAAGGGACCTCCAGGTCTAAGGTAAGAAAGAAGAGATATAAGAGGTGGGGAGGAATGGAGAGCAGCCATGTGAAAGGGGAAGCAGAAATGGAAAGATGAGAGGCACCTGATGAGACAGGGTGAAGGGGAAAAGGAGAAAACCCAGAAAAAGGTTTTAAGTACTAACATTCTCCTGACACAGGAAGGAGGGCTTCCTGATTGAGAGCTGGAGCAGAATAGGTAGACAAATGCCAGTTCATGACTCAGGAAAAGTAATCCCACAGAGGGATTCGTGGAAGGAACGTGAGGAAAGAATGCAGGTGAGCACTAGGTAAGTAGACACAAAGGGCAGTGTGGATGAAAGGTAGAGGAAAGACAGAACTGGTGGAGAGCAGGTGAGAGGACCTCAGGATTGGTGAAGTCAAGAAGAAGCACCAAGGAACAGCATGGACAGGGATGAGGGGCTCTGAGCTGCACAGAGGATAGTGCAAGGTTGGTGGCCACCTGGAAGCAGATGGTCATTGTCAAGTGCACTGTATGGGAGGCAGGAGATGTGTCTCACCCAGACAGGAAGCAAAGACAGGGAAGGGCTGCAATGATTGTAAGAGATCCGAGAGACTTCCCAGGAAGTAGGACATTTCTAATTGGAAAAACAAACAGGTGCAGGTGATTTGAATATCATTCAGAAAATGTGGCATTTTAAAAAGGGAGGGCTAGAGAGATTGCTCTGAAAGCTGAGTCATGAGAAAAGAAACATACATGGAGATGAGGTGTCTACTAAAAACCAGGCTGTAAAGAGTGTTTAGACATATGACTAAACATGGACCTGTTTCTAACAGGTCTGTAATATGTAGAGTAGGAAAACTGCAATAATCCTATTATTTTGGATTATATTTTATAACTGCTATACATCTGGATCAGGCTACTATTGGATGAAATCAACTGATAGGTAGAAATTATATAAAATGCACCTGACACCCATGAAGCAGACAACAAATGTTAGACCCATTTCTCTTTTCCTCCCCAGGGTTTTCAGCCATGATTTGATCTCACAAATTAAGGATGGACTTAGCACCCAACATCTGGTAGCCTCACATAGTTAGGGTTAGAGGCCTGTCCATCTAAATCCCTGTGTGTTTAGTATAGATCCTGGGCCTCCAAATGCTATTATTGGGGAAAAAATATACTAAGAGAACCCCCTTGTATTATAATGGATGATTGATTTATATCCATTGAAATAGCTCTTGGTTCAGTTGATAAGAAATAACAAAGGAAAATATTTGGAAGTGGAAAATAAACATTTTAGCTACACAAATACCCTTGTCTATCTGTGTCAGCCTTCATATCCATGGGTTCTCTACCCAAAGATTCAATCAAATACAAATCAAAAATAGTTGAGAGCTGCGGAGATGGCTCAGCGATTAAAGGCACTTGCTTGCAAAGCCTGCTGGTCCGGGTTAGATTCCCCAGTAACCACATAAAGACAGATACACCAAGTAGTGACATTGACAGTGTCAAGAGGACCCAGTGCACCCATGTTCTCCCCGTCCTCCCTCTCTCTAGTTTCCTCAATAAAGTATTTTTTCTAAAAATAGTTGTGAAAAATTACATCTTTACTGTATATTTTTGTCATTTCCTAAAATATAACTATTTATATGGAATTAACAGTGTATTAGGTATTATAAATCTAAAAACATTAAAGCACATGGGAAAATATGTGTAAGATATATGCAAATACAGTACCATTACCTAAGGGATTGAATGGCCACAGATTTTTGTATCCATAGTAGTCTTCACCAATGCTAAAAAGTTGTCCAGGGTTTTACAAACAACAGTGTTTTAGGAGCTCTGCCCTATTGTTATAATTATCATCTCTTTGTCACTCAACAATGGTAATGGCCAGGCTTCAGTATCCTTAATTTAGGGACTAGGGTATATATTCTAAAATACAGGGAATATTTTTAAGTATACATTTCCCATACCTCTTCTTGTTTTTATATTCTATCTCTTGAGGCCTGTGAAATGAAGAGCCTAAACAGACACGGGAAGAAGAGGGGAGCTTATGCTCTTTCCATCTCTCGGCTCACATTCAGTTGTTCTCAGAGCTCAGCCAGGGCAGACGATGTACACTGAGAAGAGCACTCTGGGTACCTTCCTTCCAGACTAGGAGCACTTCTGCGTGAAGCTAATAGGTATAACCCAAGAGTTAAAGGTGGTCAGCTTCAAGGTCTGCCCTTAAATGCAACTCTTAGTTTCAAAAGTATACACTAAAAGTAAAATTAGAGAATTGAGAATGAAAAACGAGTGATAGCCTGAACAAAGAAAATGCTAAGACCTTCTTAAAAGCATGAACCCTGAAGGGGGAACGAACCCTCCTGGGCTGCCAAGTTCAAGCTCCTGATGTGCCAGGATTTCATCTTCCATTGTGGAGGGGGTTTCATGCAGTTGTGATTTCTCCACTGAGGTGAGCAGTGTACCAGCTCCATTCTTCAGGTTTGGGGACAGATTTCCTGTGATGGTCTTGCTACTAGAAGGAAATTAAATCTAGTTGAATTGGTCAGAGTTTTGTTTTTCAAGTCAGGTGTTACAAATCCCGAGGACTCTACATCATTTTCTGCACCTGGGAATGTGCTGGCAAGGCTGGCGCTTCCTGCCAGCCGTCATGTGATGACCTCCAGACTCCCTGGTGTGTTTTATCAAGCCAGTGTGTTTGCCCACTTTCCTCTGGGGAGGTGTCAGAGTGGAACTCAACCTCCAAGAAAGTGGTCCTGTGACTGCCGGAAGGATATTCTTCTAATGGTGTCTCTAGTCTAAAAAATATCACTGTGGTGTTTTATTTAGTTCACCAACCAGTTTATATTCTTTTTTTTTGTTTGTTTGTTTTTTGAGGTAGGGTCTCGCTCTAGTCCAGGCTAGCCTGGAATTCACTATGTAGTCTCAGGGTGGCCTTGAACTCTCAGCAATTCTCCTACCTCTGCCTCCAGAATGCTGGAATTAAAGGCATGCCCCACCACACCCGGCTCCAGTTTATATTCTTGATCCAAAATTTATTATCAGCTCTGACTTCTATGCCATTTTAAAGAAATATTGTGTGTGTGTGTGTGTGTGTGTGTGTGTGTGTGTGTGTGTGTGTGTGTGTGTGTGTATCAGGGTCTCTTGCCACTGAAAATGAATGCTATACGCTTGCACCATTTTTGTGTCTGGTATTATGTGGGTACTAGGGAATTGAGCTCAGTCTGGAAGGCTTTGCAAGCAAGCACCTTTAACCACTGAGTTGAGTTCCCAGCCCCTGTAGGTTATTTGAATAGAAGCTGTTTTGAAGCCGGTTCATTCTCATTTTGTCCTTGGGGCAAGACATTTTAAATCTAAATAGACAAAGATTTTTATTGTCTGCTCAGTTTTGCTTGGTTAATTTTAGCTCTTTTTGAGCTTGCTAATTGTTTTGAAGTCCTTAGATAACATTACCTATTTCTGCAGTTTTGTTCTATGCAAATATGATCAGTATTCCTTGTCTGTTTCATAATCAAATCATTGCTGAGTTAGTACACAGGAGATAGGTGAGTACAAGATAGTTTGACATTCTTCTTGAAAACACTCCATCAGTGGGCACTTTTTGAGCAGAGAGTTATGCTAGCTACAAATCTTCAACTGTATTATCATCCCAAACAATGCTTCCATAAACATGTTAAGAAAAAATTCCTTTTATGGCCCAATAAAATCGAAACTTTTTTTTTTTTGTATAGCAACCAGATAATTCAACACTCTCATAAACCTAACTACATAATAAATGTTAGTTTGGTGTGGGTTATACTTAGGGACCACCTGCTATCTGAGGCTTGTTTAAATCTAAATGTTTATATTTCAACAACTTCTTATCACAATCTATGACAATTGTACCATAACATTATTGTCCTTTGGATTTTTCCAATCAGCTCTTTAGGAATTGGTATTGCTGCCTCTATTATATCGTGAAGCCCCTCTCCTGTTCTGTAACGGGAAAACTATAGTTATTTAAAGCAGCTATTACACTCTGTTTTGGGTTTTAAGTCCATAATTTCCCCCAACCCTTCTAATTTCTAGTCTACTTTCCTTCCTTTGAGCAAACACGCTGAGGTGAAGATCAAGGTCTCTGTCTGTCTGTCACTTGTGACCATCATCCTGTCCACCCCAGGAAGCTTGTTGACCCCTGTTCTTTGCTGCCTCTTTGGTTAGACCCTGAGCCATCCTCATTGGAAAGGAAGGATCTTTCACTTCTTCCAGATAACTCTTGCTTTGGCTTTGCTCTGGTTTTTCCTGGAGAGGAACCAAGTTTCTGCATGCTGAAGGGCGCCGGCTCACTGATCCCTCACCTAGACCTCCGGGTGAACACAATCCAGCCTCACTCCAACTTCCCCTCCTCCTCCATCACTTGCTGGCTCCAGCTTCTAACAGTGCGAGCTAGCACTACGGGCCTGGCACAGGGTAGCTGCCAGCAAAACTTCCTTCTTTGCAAATTTCCTAAAGAACAAAGGGGGAAAACATCCCTGTCTCTAATTTTTTTTACATTGCAAAACAGTTTCCCACTAGATGGCAATCTATCACCAGTGTGCGTGAGGTCCAAAAAACACTGGTTGTTTATAGTCAGAAAGCCCTGGAAACTTCTTCAGTTCTTTCTCCAAAAAGCCCCCAGGTCCTGTCAACAGCCATTTTGTTATTAAAAATCATTTAGGTTGTAGTTTGGTTTTCCAGGTAAAATATGGGATATTCAGTTAAAATAGAACTTCAGATAAACAACAATTTGCTCATAATAAGCGTTCTGTATTTTTGGGTGTCTTGTATTTTTATTGGCTCAATGTATTAACCCTGGCTATATAGCCTTTTGCTCAGGACATCTATGCCTGTATCAACCTTCATGGTTCAAACAGATCCCAGAGCCTGGCTCTGTGTCTACCCAGTGTTCTTACAGGTCAGGCTTCTGAGCAGAGCGGGGTTCATTGCTGGAATTCCAAACTCACCTCTCCTCCCTACCTGAGTCCTAGCATTAAAACTTTCCATACAGGATAGCATCCACACTGGTCTTAAAACAATTCCAACTCCTAGATTTAAATCTGCATTGTTCTATTGTGTTTTCTGTTCTTCTTGACAGAATGTTTCATATTGTTCAGGTAATTATGTGAGCAAGCCCATTACATATTTCCTTGAAATTCATCATATACACCAAGTGCGTCAAAGGAGCACAGAATGGAAGCAGGCTACAAAGACAGCTGGGCTGTGTTGAATCCAGCAGGAGCCTTAAATGGTCAGGATGCCTTTGGAGTAAATTTGAGTCCTTTGAAGTAAAGCTTCTCCTTCACCCAGAAGTGGTGTTTGAGTCCAAAGGGACAGCTCAGGGTGTACTTAGTGTACACTGCTGTCATGAAGGGACAGCTCAGGGTGTAGTTAGTGTGTGTACACTGCTGTCATGAAGGGACAGCTCAGAGTGTACTTAGTATACACTGCTGTCATAAATACTTGCTCATCTGCATTTCATAATAAAGCTCTTAGAAATATGGTCAGGCATTTGCTCCAGCAGTCAATGGACATTTATAGGCTATGATAGTGTTTGGGAATATGAAGGCAAAGGAAATGTCTTCCTTTCTAGGAAGTGTCCAGCTTGCCCGGCACTGTGACAATCCAAGGCCAAGGCTGAGAGATCCTGGGAGGGACAAGCCATGAGAACACCGTAGCTGTCCGAGGAAGCTCTGAGTATGAGCATAGAGCCAGCTCATCCAGGGCGAGCAGAATTGGATAATGGGTGACAGGCCAGCAGTTATGTCAGCAGGGGTCAGAGCAAGGGACGGACACTGAGTGTGGAAGATGACCAGTGTCATCAGGAAGTTTAAGGCTGGCTCAGAGACACGAGGCCAGATGCTGCTGCTGAATGCAGCAGGGGTGACTGCCTCCTGTGTGTACTTCAGCAAGGGAAATGGACAAAGGGATTGGAGGATTGCTAGAGAGGTCCAGGATCCAACCCAAGAAGACCAAACTACCCTGAGCAGTGCTCTGTGAAAGCAAGTTGAGAGCGTGAGAGGAGAGGGAGCATGCTTAAGTCAGAATCACTGAAACATGGCAGAGCCTGGGTAAAGGGAATCAGGAGAAAGACAATAAAGATGTGAATTAAGTAATGCTCTTGGGCTGGAGAGCTGGCTCACGGGTTAAAGCCTGATGGCCAGGGTTTGACCCACCAGTACCCATGTAAAGCCAGACAGATGCAGGAATTGCATCTGAAGTTGATTTGGAATGGCTGGAGGCACTAGTGTGTCTATGCTTACCCTCCTTCTCTCAGTATCTCTCTTTCTCAACTAAATTTTTTTAAAGAGATGCTATAATGAAAAGAAAAAAGTAGAGCTAGCAAATTTGGGGAATGGAGTTTCTGTGATAGTTGAGAAGATGCAGGAAGAAAACTCTGAGTTAGAGTCCATAAGAGATGAGGTTAAAGTTTGCTTTGAATCTATCTGACATGGAAAACACTGGTTGCGTCAAAATTCCACAGAAAATTGTCCAGCAGGGCATGTGGCATAAAGACAATTCCTAGCGTAGACCCGTTACACTTGCTGCAGAAACGACATCCAATGAAAGGAGAGCGAGGTGGTAGCGAAGGAGGCGCTGAGATTGGTAAGAGAGGGTTTCAGAGCAGAGGCGGAAAGACCTGGAAGATATGTTGCTGGGAGATTATTTGAAGCTCAGAGCAGGGCTCAGTTTCCAGAAGGGAAATTGGATGAATAAAGTGAAGTATTAGAGATAACAATTATCCCAATGTATAGAAAGGAATCTGCTGTTTAAACGATTTGTAAAACTACCTTGTGTCTGTCTCCATGTGTATCTTTTATTTTATTCTCCAAATGAAAATGGGGAAATCTTGCTGCATGATGTCATTGAACTGGTGTACCATTTTAAAATTTGCAAGAGCCTTGTGATGGCTAGGTTTTGTTGTCAACTTGGATCGTTTTAATTATCTTGGGTGGGTCTCTGAAGATGTTTACAGGAAGGCAGCCTCTCAGCAAGGGGCAGGATATAAAGAAGCTCAAAGAAGCTGTAAGTAAACATCCTTTCCCATGTGGGCCATGCAGGAAGGAAATTCCAGAGACTTAGGAAGCCATTTAGTCTGGGGAAGGGTTGTAAGACCCCACCCTAAGCCTATATAAAGGGGAAGAAATTCTCTCCTTTGGCCCTCCTGCCTGTTTGCTGTTCTGTGTGCATGGTGTTGGTGATGGGTTTCTCTCTCTGCTCGAACCTGTGAAAGAGGGCCAGCCTCTTTCACTGTTAAGGAACTTCCCCTCAAACTGCAGTTTCAATAAATAGTTTCCTCCCCCAAATTGTGCCTGGTTTGAAGATTCATCCTAGTCGCGTGTGACTATGACAAGCCTTAACAGGAAAAGGCCATCAACAATAGCCACCTTGGTGTGCTTATATGTTTATAGGGATCTGAAATGGCTTTCTTTACTTGGAAATTGGTTCTTCTATAAAATATAAACAACGATGCTGACAATTTACTTAGCATCCACTCTGCATTGAGCTCATGACATGGGAATCCTCTCTGAAACTCATTCCTTTTGCAACACCAGGACTTTCAGAGTTTCACATGTCAGATGAATTGTACTTATAGGTGTTTTTTTTAAAAGTGAAATTTCAAACAGGATTCCCATGTCCTGAGGTGCCCACATTGATAAAGTCTATTGATAATTTTCAAAAGAAGTAATAAAGGGTATAGGGTTAGGGTGAATGTGAAAACCACGAGAAGAATCTCGGACCAAGTCCTGGACAGGACACACATCTGTGTCGACATATTTAACTGTCCACAGCACTGCTGGCTTAGATTTTCAAAGGAATAAGGGAAGTAGCTCAGCAGGTAAAAATGCTGTACCAGCATGAAGGCCTACGAGAGACTGAGTTCAATCCCCTGCTGGACATAGCCTGTGTCAATGCTCCTTTATAACCCCAGCCCTATGGGAGCAGGAGAGTCTCTGAGGTTTGCTGCTCAGCCCATCTGACCAAAAAAAAAAAAAAAAAAGACAAAAAACAATGACATTTCCAGGTTCACTGAGAGAATCCACTTCGAGGAAACAACATGGAAACTGAATAGATTTGGACACTTGGCATTCTCCCCTGGTCCATGGGCACGTGCACACACCATGCCACACCCACCCATCCACACACAATACAATATAGGATGTAAGGATATTATTATGCTAGTCAAGAGGGAGGAGGGAGCAGTGTGAGGGGGAGGATGGCTGAACTCTCCCAAACTGGAAAGAATCGAATGTGTGAGAAGCACAGGCAGAGAGGAAAATGAGCCCGTGTTCAGGGAGGGAGGATGTGAGTACTGCAGGGAGGTGGAAGGGCCTGAGTGGGAGATGGATGCATGTTTAGGTCCAGTGTGACACGTCTCATTCTCTGGTAGGTAAGGGGAGGGACCAAGCATATAAACTGCAATGTGACATTGTTATAAAATGCTCTTCCGAAAGAGTTATGGGTGATCAGCCCAGTACACAGAGAAGGGTAATAGTGGTGGGGAAATTAAGGGACATGATTAATGGGTGGATTGCTATGAAATGGCGAGTGAAACTTGATTGTGTGGGTGGGAGGAGGGGCTTCAAAGGAAGCCTTCTGGAGATAGATAGCTGTATCTCTAAGACACACTAAACACACACATGCAGAGGAAGGCTTCTGCCTCACCATCATAGCTTCTGTAATTGCTCTGAGCTTCACATTCTATGGTCTCAAGTGCATCCCTCCCACCTAGGTGGAATGCCCATCCCCAGGGATTTCACAGTCCTCCCTGGTGCCCGTCCACTCTCCCATCTTATACCATCCCTCCTCTATGGTTTCCGGTTTACTGTAACCCCTCCAATTCCTGGCATCTAGCCGGAGCCCCTGTTTTTGTAGCTTGTCACAGACCGCTTCTGAGCAACCGACCCGCAAGAAGCACTTGACATGTTTCATTGTGTTTCCACAACGTGTGTTTCCAAGCATCCAGACGTACCAACATCACTTTTCTCATTGCATTATGTTACTCACTTTGATTGGATTTTTCTTTTATTTCCTATAACTACTAATCACTGGAATTGGTCAAAGAAAACAATTGACTACATGTAGTTCACAGAAAAATGTCCCCAGGAACATATTTAAAGGGAAAGTTTCAAGGGCTCTGGTCTAGCTCAGTGGTCTAACTCGGGCTGCCCCCGACACCAAAACAAGTCAGAGGACTGTCAAATGATTAAAATCTGTCAACTAGACTCTGCATTTGTTGTCTTTGTGTTTGCTAGTTAATTCCAACAGCAATTCAAGAAGAAACTATAGATCTTGTCCAAAGATTTTTTGTTTTCCAGACAGGGTCTCATTCTTGCCCAGGTGGACCTGAAACTCACTGTGTAGTATCAGGCTGGCCTTGAACTCATAGTAATCCTCCTGCCTCTGCCTCCTGAGTGCTGAGATTAAAGGACTGTGCACCACACCTGGCTTCAAAGGTTCTTTTGTATTATTACACACACACACACACACACACACACACACACACACACACACACACACACACACACACACACCTCTCCAGTGTCTCAAGGATGATTTATTGCTAGAAAGCCACACCTCGTTTCCAGTCTGCTGCCAAGCCCAGCTCGACCCCATTACTATCACTGGCTTATTAACAAGCCCACATGTGACCAGCTACCAGCTCTCCTGCTCGCTCATACATAGCCTCTGTTCATCTGCTGTCTGTTCAATCTTTCTATCCATGACAAGTCACTTTCTACCTTTTATGGATAATGGCAAACTCTGTAGGTCACCTGCTTAAATCCCAGCAGTGAACATTGAGCTGTTTACACCTGTAGTTTATAATTAGTTGGCTATGTGACATTCAGCAAATCACTTCCCTTCTCCAAGCCCCATCAAATGGAAAGGTCCTCAGGGTTCTTTCAACTCCAACAGTGGATAACTTTCTAATTTCCAACACAAATTGATCCCAGAAAATACTGTAGAATTGGCTGGATGAGTCCCACCTAAGGGTCCACCCTTTCTTTGCCCCATTATTTTCCTTTTGCCCTGGGGCTACTTGCGCCTAGTGGTCTGTTGCTCTTGGCCACCTTTCTCTGACAGTCTGGACTTTCTCCTTGCTTTCTGAGGCGCCTTAGACATGAGCAGAGTGAGAATTTCCATCTTACCCAGTGTACACACTGATGGGCTCCCACTCCTGAGTTTCCATCTGAATTGTGCAGAGATAGTTGCTTCTCTGACATGCTCAGGTAAGGTGCCAGGAAAATATTTATCTGCTCATAGGTGCTTCGTTTGTGGGCCAGACTCTGTCCTTCCCTATTGTCAGCTCTGCCCCAGGGCCCATGACTCATTCACCAAGCAGCAGGGATCAGCAGTTACCTCCACCCTCACCAGCTGGGAAAAACAGTTTAGAGAGCACACACCAACCTGGTTCCTCTCCCCCACAAACTCTGTTCACAGCCCACCCAGAAGGAACCAAACTCCCCAACCCCCAAAACACACACTGCAGTCACCCACCTTCGTGCCCTGAGTTTCTTTTGTGCCAGCCTTGGTTTTTTGTTTTGTTCTGTTCTGTTTTTCTTTCTGCATTATTCTGTGGTAATTGCAGGCGGAATGGATGCTCTTGCAAAGCAACAGCTTGGGAAATTTCCACTCAATAATTATAATTTTTGAAATGGGCAAGTTGAAAAAAAAAGGATCAAAGGTTATTAAGCAGAAAAAAAAGTTTCAATTCTCAGCAAGAAGTGCATCTGAATTCCGAGTCAGCCATGTGTCTCTCTTTAGTTCAATTACTTGTAACCTTTGGCCTTCCCATGCACCTAATTTCAGTGAGATGATTGCACTAAACCATGGGCTTCAGTCCACGGGATCACGCAGCTCCTGAGTCATGTTCATGGCAAATGTGCTCTAGGGTTGATGTTCTGTGCTAATGATAAAGCCAAGTCACTGCCACAAAAGATACTTAAGGAGAGGTCCCCAAGCGAGTCCCAACACAGACAAGTGTCCATGTGTGGCTCTGAGAGGTAGGTTGGTAAGAAGTAACTATCTGTAAAGGGCCAATATACCAGAATGCTGGATTTTTAAATTTGATCCCATAAGCATAAAAATAAATCAGTAATAATGAGAATATTACTGAGTTCTTTAAAAGCAGAGACTATGTGCATAGATCAAGTTTTACTTCAGGGAGACATGTGTAGAGAGGAAGCCAGTATATATAATTTATTTAGACTTTTAAATGATGTCTCTCTCAAAGGTTAATTTTTTTTTTAAGTATGTGTGTGTGTTTGGGGGGGTGAACTGGGACCAGGAGTGGAGATCATTGTAGAGTGTCTGTCTAACTTGTAGTATCCTGGTCTTGAACCCAGCAATGCAGTAAAAAATGGCTCTGTAAGATGAATGATATCATAAAAAATCATTATAAACAGTCACGATGAAAAGGAATAAACAAACTCTTACAAATATGGCTAACTTCAAGTGAAAGTGAGCAGTGAACATAAACTTCAGTGGGCAGGTTCCTAAGTTGTATGAAATCAGCAAAACTTGACCTTGAAGTTCGTTCATGTGCTCAAGTACACAAAGGCAACCATCCAGCAGATATTGATGTGATTTCAAGCTCCATGCATGTTACAGCTCAGATTCATTAACAGGTCTATGGGTGGTATCACCTGGCGTTCTTCTACTTACAAAAGGGACAAAAGTCTCTATGTTCTCAGCGTGTCGGGCAGTGGCTATTTTCACTCTCTCATGAAGTTATTGTTGGGTTTCTAAGCCACTAGCACCAAAGAAATTCTTGAGTTAAAGTCTAGAAATCTAGGATTAAAGAAAATCTTGAGTTAAAGTCAGAAATCTAGACGTTAAATTAAAAGAAAATTAAAATTAAATTCTTGAGTTGAAGTCTAGAAATCAAAGGAAAGAAGGAACCTGACCTCCATTTCCCCACAGTTAAAGTATAAGAAATTTAGTAACTCAATGGAGAGATGGCTTAGCAGTTAGCAGCACTTGCTTGAAAAGCCTGATGGCCTGGGTCTGGGTTCAGTGGCCCAGCACCCACATAAAGCCAGATGCACATGGTGGCACATGCGTCTGGAGTTTGTTTGCAGTGGCAAGAGGCCTTTATCTCTGTCTCTCCCCCTCTCTCTCCTTGCAAATAAAAATATTTTTTAAAAAGAAAATTTAGTAATTCAACTTAGTTTTACTTTTGCTTTCAACCAAGGGACTAACCAAATAAATGCCTTTGGTTTTCCAGATTAGATAAGAAGAATCTCATTCAAAGACTCTTTATATTGTATTGTATTAGTGACAGGTTTTAGTTTACAAAGGGATCTGAAAGCCTCTGCACCTTCAGGCAAAGAAGCAGCCCTGTCAATCAAAGAACGGTTTGCGAATGAATCATTTAGAAGTTGATATTTCATCTCTCGGTGCAAATAATGGAGAATTGGCCTGGAAATTATAAGGTTGGTTATGGCTGTTCGAGTTGTATGGTAGGTGTCAGACGTGTGCTTGCACAAAAATTTTACCGTAACTATTCTAAGTCAGTTAATTTATATACTATACACCAATTTATATACTAGTATGTACATGTGCAAAGCATAGCCCATATTAAAGTGTAACTTTCTAAAACTGGCTTTATATAAACAATGAAAATATCTGTTGAACTTCTCGAAGTCATCTCTAGTTTAGATGTTTTTTAGCAAATACCCCACTTCATGTAAAATACTACTATCTATCATAATGAGTACAGTGATTCATTTTTTTCAAAAAGTGAGCAAGTTTACTTATATTTTAAGATGGATTAAAGACAGTATGTAATTGTTCATGATTCTCACCTGTGTGCAAAGCTGCAATGTAATTTTTCTACTCATAAAACAGAAGGGATGAGACTGGCCAAGGGAGGGCTGTAATGAGCTTGTTTAAAAGGCAGTAGAAAAGATGCCCCACTGTTGTTCCAGGCAGGGTCTAGTGAGAAAATCAGTGACACTTCCATCTGAGAAAGGCCACTTTTAAGGAGGCATAGGATAATACTCATTAGAGTCTGCAGCTTGTTGGCATGACGCTGTACCTTAGGGCGGGCTGAATCATGGTAGTGTGGGAGCTGCAGTACAGGCCTCTTGAGCTACATGCTAGGACTCTCTCTACTTCACCACAATGACCCTCTAACACAAGTGGGCTCATATTGTCACAGTAATGGTTTCAGTAGGATTTGCCAAATCCACCCAAAGCAGCCAATCTGCACCCTATGGCGGCAATAAAAAGATTGAATGAGGTTTTTATAATCTTTCTGCAATCTCTGAAGCCACAACAGGCAGAGCTGGCCAGCTCTGAGGGGTCATTAACAGAGGCTAGCTGTCGTGCACCACACAGCAATCCTGGTCTTTTGTGACAACTAGAATAGGCTGGTGCTCTCGTGGGATCTGGATGTGAACCTTATTCAGTGCTGAAGAGTCTGAGAAGACAATACCTGGAGAAGTGCCAAGTTTATTAGAGTGAGAAAATACCACCCTCACAGTGTCACCAAGTCAGAGAGCTCAGGCACGTGCACTGAGCTCATAACAGTAACTATGGAGAATGTCTAGGGCTTGAAAATACATACCTTAGAGATGACAGGTTCACCTGTCCATTTGATGTGCTATTACCCTTAAACACCCCCCTCCTGAGGACCAAGGATCTGTTAACAGGTGACCACAAGGGAGAGTTTGGCCAGCTCTGAATCTGCCCTGTGACAGCAGAGGATGTGAAGTGCAATATGACAGCTGAAGTGTCTTTCCCAGGCTCAGGCCCCACAGTCCCTGCTCCTAGAAAGGAAGGGTCCCGTAATCCAGTGTGAAGCTCCTCAATAGTTCCCATACCAAGCACAAAACACAAAGAAGTCCTGGGGTTTAGTCCTTGAGCTTTAGTTCTTGGTCCACAGAAGGCCTCTGCATCCAGGTCCTGGGGTGAGCCACCTCCAGGAACAACTTGTTCTTAAGCTCAGAAGATTCCTCACTGAGAAGAGCTAGGCTTGCTGTTCCACCAGCTGAAGTCTGGCGGTCTTGATGCGATGGGCTTCCTTGAGGTTCCGCACACGGACCTCTGGGTTGGAAATGAACTCTACTTGTTGCACAGGGAACCAGCCTTGCTCCCCATCTGAGAGTCTCACACCCTCCAACCAGCCTGTGGACACAGGGGAAATAAAAAGAATTACACGGGACAGACTCATGCCAAGTTCCCTGGAACCGCCCCACTGCGGAAAACTCTTCTGCCTCCTGAGGCTGAATGAACTGGAGGCACATCTCCCTTCCCCTGTAAGAACACCTCACAGGGAACGAGAGAGCTGAAATCTACAGCTGCTCATTCCTGAGCCGTCTTCATTGTTAGAATTTTAATTTTGCCTGGCCAAAAATATGTGTTGATGACTCTATCCCTGCTAATTAAAATATGACTTTACTTGGGATTGAGGTTGGTGCAGATAAAATCAATAAAGTTAAATGGAGTCTGTTCCGAAATCAGGTGGCCATTAATCCACTAGAACTGATCTCCTCACAGAAAGAGGAAAACAGGCACAGACAGAGGGGCAGAGGACCACAAGAACCATGGTCCTGCCAACACCTTGATTTGGACTTCTTTGTAAAAAAATAATTCATTTATTTGCCAGCAGAGAGAGGGAAGGAGGGAGGGAGGGAAGGAGGAAGAGAGGGAGGGAGAGAGAGAGAGAGAGAGAGAGAATAGGTGCACTCGGGCCTCTTGCCACTGCAGACAAACTCCAGATGCATTTACCACTTTGTACCTCTGGGTTTAAGTGGGTACTGAGGAATTTAACTCTGGGAGGCAGATGTTGCAAAATGCCTTTAATGGCTGAGCCATCTCTCCAGCCCCTTAATTTTGGACTTCTCTTCAAAAATGTGAGAGAATATATTTCTGTTGTTACAAGCCATTCAGTTTGTGGCACTTCGTCAGGTCAGGACATCCCTAGAAAGCTCACACATCTCCACCTATGTTGTGCCTCCGATGCCCACCCAGCCCACGCTCAGAGCCTCTCTCACCATCAGAGCTCTGTTGAGTCACCATCACCACGTCGGCCTTCTCTAGTGCCAACTCGTCATTCTCTCGTGGCTTGTAGGCCCGCAGGCACTGGACCTGTGGGGAGTCTGGAGAAGGGAAGAGTGAAGAGAGGTTAGGAGGGGCAAGGGTCAAGGTCAAAGAGGAGGAATTGTGAGGGAAGCGTGGGAGGACATGAAGTAGAGAAGTGTGGACTTAGAGACCAAAGAAGCAACTGGAAAAATCTTCATCTTCTACCAGGGGTTAATAAAGAAATAGAAACAGCAGTAAACAATCTGATTAAAAGAAGAAAAAAAAAACCTTGGACTTCTCTGGGGAAGAAGGTGGGAAGGACTTTGGGAAGTGACCGCCTCTCATTACTCATCCTCACAAATACCCGAGGTTCAGCTGAGCAGCCATCTGCCCTCTGAAACCTTTCCTGACCCTTCAGTCTTCGGTGGATTTTGAACTCCTTAAAACTGACTGTTGGTGAGGATCCATGTATCCCTTATTCAATTATTTTATGCATGTATTCTTACTGTGCTGATGCAAAACACAGATCTTACTACAAAGGGAGGAAGACATGGCATGTTCTGAAATAATTTTTGAGTGACCATGACCTGGAAAAATGGATTCAGGTTGCCTTGAATGACACATTCCATCACAGAAGTTAGTCACAGAACAAAAGAAAGTCATTGCTCAATATGTTTGTAAAAAACATTGGCGGGAGCCTCAGGGAGGCAGGTTACAGCAGAGAGGGAAAAATCTCTCCTGTAGTTTTCAAATGCTCTCCTAGCATTCTTAGCCTTTCGGGTTGCTGGAAGCTAATGGTCTGCTAAGTTTAACAATACATTCCAGAAGTTTTAGCTAATAGTCACAAGGACGTTAGGTCAGATATAAAGGTTGGTAATAAGTGGCCATTAAGAGGACCAAAGACAGCTGAGATCTTTCTAAACTCTTGATCTGTTGTGCATCACAGACTTCAAGTCAGTACGTCTGAGGGATCTTTGGCAGATGGAGATTCCTCAGAGAACTGCAGGTCATGGCTTCTACAACACGGTTCTAAAATCTAGGTCTGTGCATCTTTATTTTCTTCACAGTACCCCACGTGGAACCCCAAAGAACTCTGCTTGGAATTCCTGGATGCCCTTTGTTCTCTTGACCCCCTGTACATGATCAAGATAGCTCATGAAAAAAATTCTAGATTTCTCTGTTTTGTTTTTGCTTTTTTTTTTTTTTGAACCAAGCAAGATTTCCCGAGATCTTAAGCTCAAGATAACAAAGTTCTGAGTTTGCCTGTCCTATTAGCGAGCAGTTTCCATGAGGTTCTGTGCACTTCTCTCTACCACTCTGCCCTGGCTCTTACAGAGAACAAGCGTCGCGGCACGTCATTAACAGTGCACTTCTTTCTGCTAATGCTCATCCCCATCTGCCCTCCACAGCCTGACATGAAGGAGGAAGCAGATGAAGGAGTCACCACCCTTGGCCCACTGGAACTGAAACTAAGTCATGAGCACATGGTAAGTGACCCAATTCAGTTTTAGCTCGAGAAACTTTTCCAAGGTTCTTTGCATTCATCTGTTCTTTTCAGCCACGAAAGGCCCAGTGTTCCTTTGAGTTAGCTGCTGGGGTATTCTTGCTGGAGGGCAACTGTGGGCTGATATGAGATGCAGAAGTACATCCTAGCAAGAATGCACAGGGACTGATAATAGGAATGTGCCTCTGGCTACCCCAGTGGACTTTGGATAAGTGCTCTTCACAGGAGGGGCTGGGGTTGGTCAGGACAATCTCTGTTCAGCTACAGGGTCTCCCTCGGCTTCCCCAACACCCTCAAGGGGGGAAACTAGTGAGGATCTTAGCAGATGAGACCTAATGGAACAAGTAATTTAGAAAGAGCTAGTGATTTGCCTAAGGCAGGGAATGCAAGGAAAGAACACTGCCTCAGTGTTTTAAGCAAATGGGTTGCAGGTGTTTAAGCTCCAGGGCCAGTCTTTCACCCTGAAATTCTGAGGGAAAGCAATACACAGAAGCTCACAGTTTCCATCCTGCATCCAAATGAGACCCCAGACACTGCCATTTTCTCCCCATTAGATCCTTACTCACCATAACACTCTAGCAGATCCAATTCCTCCCGTGGCATGGCCAAAGCTGAGATCCACCGAAGCTTTTCACTTCTGAGGAAAGAAAGGAGAGTCTTGGCCTTACTAGTCTTGGGGCACAGGATGAGGGCTTGTGATGGAAAAGACAAACGGCAATGGGGGGGGGACTTATTTGCTTCAATGACTTCTAAAAGACAATGGGACCCTGTTTAGTTGGAAATAGGGTACCTCTTAAAACCATGTGTTAATGTGTCTTGTTTAACTTTCCCTTCTCTTTCCAGGCTGCTAATGGTTTCTTCTGTCTTCCAAAGGGAGGCAAAATATGTTCATCTATGTTAAGATTCCCTCTGTGGCTTTGAGTGACTCCTGACACTTCCTCACCCCAGTCTTCCATCCAATGCCTATGATGACAATTACTATGTGATGGTCATCACACCAGGGACATACACGTGTTCCACTGTTGTTAGGAAATGTAATCTTAGCCTAATTTTACGATCATCAGGCTGTTAGTTTATAGTATCTTTTGCTTCCAAATGTGCCTGAGAGCTAACACCTTCATCCTGGAAGATCCTGCCCAAAGCACTAGACAAGAGCACGAATATGCACGTGATGATTTGCCTCTGTAAACTCTAGAATACAGTGTACTAGCTTCTCCATTTCCTAAGTGAAGGTAGCTGTTAGCGTTCCCACCCTGAAGCATGTTTCAAAGGACCAAAAGGAAGAGTGTCTCAGGCAGAGCCTCAGACCATTAAATATGTTTAGTATTTTAAGACTCTTCTATCTTCTCTAATAGCAATAATGTTACCATTTTGTAGATGTTCTTTACTGTATGGTATGCCAGATTTTAAAGCTATTCTTTTCACTCTCAAAATTGTATGTTTAAGTGACATTATTATTTTGTCATGATTATTACTGAAAAGACAGGCAAACCAATTTCTTAGCACTATGGATTGATTTGTGCTCAACAGAGAACTGAGCCAGGAGGTGGGAGGAAGGCAGAAGGCACACAAGGTGTTTCTTATTCACATATGTACCCATAAGCTTTAGGCATTAAAGGGTCTCTGGCTTGCAGAGATAGGTAGGCAAGGACATTAGCTTACTCTATCATTCACAGATATAGGAACTACATCCATGGCTCACTCCAGGACACTCATCTCACAGATTTTGTTGTGTGTTTACAAGTAAAAGCTATCCGAGTAGATGCTAAGCCTGGGAGGCAGGTTCACACCTACTTCCTGCCTGGATCCTTCTGCAAGTTACTTGCTCTAGGCCTTTGGGTTTCTCTATGAAGAGGTGTGCAGGGCTGATGCCATCATCTGGGATAATGGGCTGCCCAACCCCAACTCACTGAGTTTCTGTGCGGAAGAGGAACTCTGCCCGGGAGCCCTGCGCATTGTGCCGCAGGAAGAGGCGGAAGACGTTTTTGTGTGGTCCGTGCAGTTTCATCTCACACTTTTCCCCTCGGATGGAAGAGAAGGGCGCATGGTCAAAGACCAGGAATCGGCTTCCCCTGCAAGACACAAGTCTTTGTAATTGGATTCTTTGGTTTCCATAGTTCATCTCCTCTTAGGTTCACTGTCCTTAGCTTCTATAACCTGCAAGTTCCCTTCAGAACCAAAGGAGGGTCCCATGTGCTCAGGGACTTGCTGCTAATCAGTCAAGCCACCTAGCAAATGCCATAGATGCCTCACCATTTAAGGAGTAAGAGACAAAATGACTATAAATTCTCTATGGTCCTAACAACCAGAGAGTTAAGATCTGAAATTAGCCAAGTATCTGTGTCGGCTAGCAGGTTGAGCACAGCCCAAAGATGCCACAAATAAACTTATTTGAGAATGTGGTGTGTTAATTTACTGGGATTTGCTCCTTTCTATAATATAGTACAGGTCTGTATGGTCTCATGACATAACTTGGCAGATCTCTATGCTATGACCCATACTCTGGGTCATATCATTGAGAAAGAACTGTCTAGAAGCAGGGCCCCCTGAGGTCCTTTTACGCCATCCCTTTTCTCATCTCACCCCCCTCCTATGACCCAGCCTCCTAATTCAGCCACTGACTCTCTGGGCCGGGACAGCAGAAGACAGTCATTGAAGAGGTGCAGGTGGACTGGACGTGTGTTCAGTTTCCTTCGCAGCCCTGGGGAGACACTGAACTCCAGTGCTGTCAGCTCCCCGCTCTTCACCAGCCAGCGAGACTGTGAAATGAGTGGGAATATCTATCGGGTGAGAAGAGAGAGAGAGAAGGTCAGGGTGAGCATGGGGTCACTTTGTCCTGCCAGCTTACCCACCATCTCTTCCAATTCTCCCTCTTGCTCCAAACCCACCCATTCACATTCTGTTTCTCTGGACTGCTAACTACAATGTGCCCTGGTATGTGGATCCCATGATGACATATTCAGGCAGTGGAGGGTGACTATGGTCCAACCAGGAGAGTGACAATGTGAGAATACTCCACCCTAGAAGTCAGAGCTGCAGAAGTCTGTGAGAGTTAGTTCAGTGCAAGCATGTGAAGGAACAGGCAGGGGACAGGTCATGGAAAGTCAAAGGATTCCTGGCAGCTGTGGCATCTGTTCCTTCCTTGCTTTTAATCAGACAAGAGATGAACAGTCCCCATGTGTGAACATAGGAGAATAAGGTGGGGTCTGCCTGGAGCTTGAGTCTGGGAAAAGAAAGTTCTGAACTCAAGTTAAAACACAGATAAGAGACTTTCCTTCTCTTCTAGGGAAGTAAAGATGGTATCAGATCCCAGTTGGAATTTCAGTGTTGAATCTCAATTTTAGATTTGTGTTTTGATGAGATATTTTGAGACTTTTGCCATGTTGCTTGGGTTAGAATAGATGACCTGATAAAATAACAAATGATTCAAGCATCCCCCACCCACATTCTTATGAAGGCTGAGAAATTCCCACTCATCATTCCTTCTGCCCACTTTCTGAATGCTGTCTCTCCTCCTCCCTTCCCTTTTCCTTAGGCAAACACAATGTTTCTTTCCTCACTATCCTTCCAGAGTTTCCTTATGAACACACACATGCAGATACATACATAGATCTGTACTCTCCACTTTTATGCCAAAGGTAATGCAATTGTGCCTTCACACAACATGTCCTGGAGACTGAAGTGGGCATCTGCATATCCCCAAAATGGAACAGAAGGAAAGCTAAGAGTGCTGGAGGCTGGAGATGGTGCTAGAGAGATCAGTGGGAAAAGCTAAAGAAACTCAGAGGGGTGCGCCAGGGACCCACTCACTTTGCACTCAAACTCAATCTTCTGGCTCAGGTAGATCAGCTCCTCTGTCCGCCGCATCCTCTGGACATTGTTGTTGCAGTCTCTGATCAGCTAAGGGGAGAGCAGGACGAGGGAAGGGGAGGAACACTGTGTTATAAGTCTTAACCTTTCAGTCCCCTGCAAGCAGTCTGGAAATGGGCATGGCAGCCTCAGTCTTTCCTATAAGGCTGAAATTTAGTGAGTTTAAGTGAAAGGGTGCTTGAAGCAAAGGGCTCCTGGGATGAAGGTCTGAGGTAGTGGGAGCATTACCCCAGATATGGTATGTGCTTTGCATGGAGAAGTTTAGAGGAAGCAGTGGGGTGGCTCCTATTCACAGGGTCCCATCTCCCTTGCTTTCTGTAGGCATGGGCCTGGGAGGGGAAGGGATATTATCGGGTCTAAATGGACATCATGGCTGCCTACCTGCTCCAGGGCATGGTGTGCCTTCGTGGCCTCGGCTTCCTCCGAGGATCCGGGCTGTGTTCTCTTTAGAATGTTCTATAGAACAGACAGTGGGCAAGAACCAGATGTGAGGAAGGCATGGACAAATAGAAAGAGATGACCACAGAGGTTGCTGATGGAGAAGCCCAGGGACACAATTTCAGCAGCAAATGCCTCTGAGAAAGAGGGTGTGGGCAGTTGGGAGGCTGAAAACATCCTCTCTAGGGTGTGGAAACATCACAGAGGAATGGATAGTCCTTTGCCTCAAAGTTTCCCAAGATCATCCCTTTGAGTTGAGAGGAGAGGACCAAAGAAACAACAGCCATACCTGGAGCAGCAGCTTGAGACGGGTGATGCGCTGGAAGGGAAGAATCAGGAAGGACTTGAGGGAAAGGCGCTGGCAGATGGGGTCGCTCTCCAGCTTCTCCAAGACCTCCCGGAAACTGCTGTTGCTATTCCTGTTTTATCAGTAAGCTTTGGGTGAGGAAGGATACTGGCAGTACCACGGGGCTCAGTGAAAGCCTGGGGACTAGAAGCTCGGTGGAATATCCGAGACTGGGAAAGAACAGTGAGAACCAACGTCCAGGGGTCCAGATATGATGGCTGAGACCCCAGATCACAAAGTGATAAGAACATATACTCATGAGACAGCACTGAGGGTTGGGATTGGTTCAAAGCCACTGCAGGGCCCATAAGGGGAATGAACAGGGACCAGTCTCACATTAAGCTTTGGAAGGTGCGTTCCTGATAGGTCTGATTAGTGACGTAAGGCAGGTACACTCGGCGGAAGTCTGGGGCATGGCTCAAGACCACATCACACACTTGGAAGGAGAAGATGTTGTTCTCAAAGTTCTCTTCTAGGTCCGAAAGGAACCTGCACAAGTAGTTAAACAAGTCTTGTGAGACTTTGGGCCTCAGCTCTGCTGGCTCAACCCTGCTAGATTCAGGCTTTGGGACTTGTTTCCATGATTCTCTTTGGACTTCTTTAGTGCTGTGCCCCTCCCAAACACTGCTGCTAGTTTGTTCCTGATTTAACTCCCCGACTCCACTATTCGACTTCCAGTACTTCTATTATCCAATTCTAGTTTTCTGATCTGCCAATGATTGCCACATCTCATCTTCCACATAGTGCGTGCCTAGAGTATGTCCAAAACCTCAACCCAGTAAGGGGCTCCTCCTTCACTGATTTAAGCATGAATGGACCTCGTATACACTCATGCTCTCTCCTTGATGTGCTTTCTATCCGTATGGCAATTATAGAAGGAGCCAAGGCTCAACTTCATCCTGAGACTATGGGAAGTGAAGGTTTCTTAGAGGGACAAATGCATCTGAAGCCACAAAGGCCAAGATCACTGAGGTGAGACAGTGCGGAAGGGAAGTCTCACGTGTTGCTGACATCTCGAACATCCTGTAAACGAGAGAAGAGCCATTGGTGATCCTGGTTGGACAAGATGGCCCGGAGCTGGGCTGAGTGTTGGAAATGATCCACAGCTATGTTAAGACTGCGCAGGTAGGAGGCTTCAGACAAGATCAGCTCAAATTTTGCCTAGAAGTTTGGAAAGGAGGAAGATTAATAAATACCTCTACAGACTTGCTGGCTTATGCTCGCCATTGAGCAATGTAGACAGAAGATTTCATAGCTCACAGTCAGAACAAAACCCAACTTGACTTAAGCTGCAGGAGGCGGGGGAGGGGGGCGATTTGACTATTAAAGATGCATTGTAGAAGCTGAACAATATGTATTAGCTTCTAATGATGAAAAACACAATTTCAAGAAGCCTAAACACACACACACACACACACACACACACACACACACACACACACACGGTGTAATGATGTGTGACAGATATGGTAATTTACCACACTACAGTAAGACTTTACTATCTACATGTACCCTATAACAATGTGGTGTATACTTAAATATACACAATGAAATTTACTTTTAAAAAAGAGAACAAAATAACCATTTCTAGAACCATGTAAATAAAAACAGGACCAAGAAATTAAGCTGCGGAGACATGGAAATGAGGTCTGGTGGGTTATGTATACGATATGTAATAGTATGGGCTTAAAACACTGTAAGAATGCAAAAGGACTGTAAGTATAGTAATTACCTGAATAGATTGTTTTTGAGGACAGGGTGGAGACTAGCAGTGTAAGAGCCACACTGGAAAACACGTAGTAGGTGACAGATGAAGCTCTGTGTAACCACAGGCATGGAGGAGTGGACCTATGCCATAATTATCCAAGAAACAGATTGGGAGACCTTGTCTGTTCACTAGAAATAGGGTCTGAAAACCAGAAAGAGTCAAGCTAACTCTTTGGTTTGGAGTTGGGTAATGGGGTGAACGATGGAGTCATTAAGCCGGATGGAGTGCTCTGAAAGATGAACAGGCTTTGGGGTAAAGGTGCTGCTTTGCTTCAATGGGAAGAGCCAAGCACTTGAGGACTTGTCTATAGAGGTGTCAGCAGGGGGCACAGTGACTCATGGACGTGACTAGTGAGAGCCTCACCCTTTTCATGCAAGCATGAGGCTTTAATCTGGCCACTGGGATAGAAAAGAGAAGACACATACACCCTGGTGATCACTGAGATAGCCAATGACACAGTATGGTGACCCAGCCACCATATACTGCTGAGTCTCTGGACACTGCAAGCTGATCCCTGAGGTCATGATCAAAGGTCAAGGGCTTACTGTGGCTGATTAAACCTCTCTGAGCCTTAGTGTTTTTTGTTTTGTTTTGGTTTTTAAGTTTTTTATGCAGACAGACTGAATCCTGCTTGGGGGGGGGAGGGACTGTCATAGTCAAAGGAAATGGAATCTGTAAAGGCACCTTGTAGATCTCAGAGGTGCTAATTTATGAAGGAATATGCATATGTGTATGAGACCTCTCTTTCACAAAGGCAAGAAAAAGACCACAGTTGGAAGTGGACCAACCAGGGAACTTCCTAGCTTGCTAGAGTAGAAGTGAGAGAGCTAGAATGCATGCCAGCTTCCCATTATTTGATTGGTAAGTACAGGACACATCTTTCTTTTTTATGCTGTTTTGTTTTGTTTTGAGGCTGACCTGGAATTCACTATGTAGTCTCAGGGTGGCCTCAAACTCACTGTGATCCTCCTACCTCCTCCTCTCAAGAGCCGGGATTAAAGGTATCCATCACCACACCCAATTTTCTAAACATATGTGTTTTTTAAAAATGTGGCCAGAAAAGGCCCTCAAGAAGGAGAGATTTAAAGAGCCTAAAAATTGCTGTTTGCCTCTGTCTGAATTGGTAAAAGTACTGTTTCTCCTGAAGTCTTCATGACCAAAATGTCATTTCTCTCTGACAGGAGAGGGCCACAACACTGGTATCTACCCAAGTCTTCACCTCCACTGAAGCCACACAGCATTATCCTCAGTTTGCTGACAAGGAAACGGAAATCTAGTTAAATTATAGAGCTCATCTAAGGGTAGGTAGCTCATAACGGGCAGGCAAAGCCAGGTCTGCATCATCCAAAATTAAAATAGTCACTGTTTTTAACTGATTACTCTGCAATGATACACATTTATCTTTGTTGTTTTCCCAGTAATTCTCTGAATCTCAGCTTTACAAATGAGGAAACAGTGGTTTAGAAAGATCAAACAATAAGGCCCAAGTTAAGCAGCAAATATTAAGGTAGGCTTCACATATAGATTGTTTACTGCTGAACCTAATTACTTCACACATCACTCTATCCCACTGTGCCCTGTTTCCTCCTGGGAAGACAGATCCCACTTCATATTTCAGACAGATCTGGAAGTAGGAGCTCTCCGTGGCAATAGCTTAGAACTAGACATATAGCCTCTACTCCAGCCTTCCCATGCAGAAGCCTCAGTGACATCAATGGGGCTTCCTCCTCAAGGGGCCCAGCACAAAGCCCTAGAGGTATCTGGTTTGAGAGGGAACTTCCACTCTATCCTGACAAAGAACATTTCCTAATCCTCGCTATAGAACCAGAGCTGTGGTTCCTCTACAAAAGCCTGTGCCAGTGCCAAGCAGAAAATGGAGTGTGGTATGAGGCAGTGGAGAAGAGGGAGAGTGTGGGATTCAGGAAACAATTCATTGTTCAGAATGGACACAATGTCACTGGGCATATGCGGGCATGAGGTGTGTGATGGGGACAGCCTGCACTCTGTGGTGGTGAGTGGGAGACAGAAAGGGTAGCCAGCATGACTGTACGGTCTGGAGTTAACCCGTCCCCACCTTGCCTCGCCCTCCCCTGCGTGATACCTCTTGCAGCTTTTGGACTTCGTGGGTCATGGAGAGCAGAACGGCACTATTGCGCACCACAGGGATTTCCTGCCAGAGCGAGCCACTGGAGGCCATGGACAGGCGCTGCAGGTAGGAGTCTGAGGATACCAGGGCCCTTCGAGGTTGCCGGGGAGAGGCGAGTCCAGGTGCCTCAGGAACGTTGTCCAGCCGCTGTTGGCTCTGGATCTCTTTGTTCAAAACGACATCGCTGTACTCCTGGTAAAGCAGCTGGGCTACAGTGGTGAGGATGCGTGGAGAGGGAAAGAAAGCGGGGAAGGGAAGGTGAGTGAAAGCTGACAGGATACTAGAAGCTTCTAGCTGTGGCTGACCTCTGCCAGCCCTTTCTTATGGACATAACCACTCTTGGCTGGGAGCCCTTGAACCCCTGTCACATGATGGCCCTATAGATCTGCTCCAAGGTACTCACAGGAGTTGATGAGCTTGGAACAGCGTCTTGAAAAGCCTCCCATCCCCTCCTTTGGTTTCTTCTCCCTGTGAAGCAAGGCAGGATCTAGGGTGCTTGCTGGCCATGCAAAAGAGGACCCCAGGTGAAGATGAATGAGGAAGCCTCTAATCTCATTGTCCACTCACAGGCTGGGATGTTAGGACTGAATCCTCTACTCTGTCCTCATAGCCAATCCATCCCCTGAAGCACACTCATCAGCCCACAATCCAGGCAAAGAGCATGAGTGCTCAGGGAAGACCTAGGAATTCAGGAAGGCAAGCCACACAATGCCCACCATGGGAGAACACAGAGCTCTTTTGGATGTTTGGTGGAATTTTTACAGTGAAAATAATTTACAGCCCAAGGACTCAGGAGACCAGCTGACTCAGACGCAGTGGACGCATCTGGGCTGGGGAACATCTTCCTACCTGGAATCCTCCTCCCTCTCTCTCTTCTCCTCCTCATCACCAGTCAAGAGACATAACTTATCTGGGTCCCAGAACCCACACCCACCAAAGTGTCTTTGAGTTTAGAGAGTACAGGTGAGTTTGTTAGGAGAGAAGGTAACTCACCGAAAAACAACTGAGTCCGAGGAGCCGGGTGGTCTTCCCAAGGCTGGAGTTTTTGCATCTAAAAGTGGAAATGGGTTACGTAAGAGATACCACAGGGATGTTTAGAGGAAGTGAAGAAATTCAATGAAGAACGGGAGATACAGGTATTTGGAAGGAAAAAAGTGGCAGAAGGCATACCAGGAGACCCATACCCACTATGTGCCAGG
>PVHP010009097.1:0-49756 GCA_004024765.1 Zapus hudsonius
AAAATGAACTTTTTCTGCACAATTGGCTCCGGGGGATTCTGGAAAGCCTAGGAAGTTTCCAATTTTGTTCACTTGCTGAGAATGAATTCTGCCTCATATAATTCCTGACAAATTGCCATTTTTAAAGAGTTTGTTAATTTCCAATGAGCAAATGGCACATCAGATATCGTGTTTATTCAACAGATGCTCTTGCACTAAACAAATAGCTCTTGTTTAACAAACATGGAGACATCTTGTCAGCTTTGCTCAGATCATCTTATTTGACTACTAAGGAAGGGTCCTGTGGGTTGTGGAGAAAACACAAGTCACCACCCTCCATGTTCTCAAACGGAACAGAGACACCAGTTCCATTGAAAGAGATGACGGGAAGCTCCTTGATTCTAGGCTTACAAGCACCTTGCAGGCAAAGGACCTTTCTTGAAGAAGCCATGTATCTCTGATTTTGGTCTACTCAAACCAATAGTCCATTCCTTGATGCTGAACATGGAAGGAGCTTCAAAGAAGATGCTATCTGAAACAGGAGGTAGTTTCTAGTCATGAATGACCCTAAGCTTTGGTTCAGCCTGGGGGAGGGGAAGTCCTGACTGGCACTTTCTAACTGTGCAAGCCTCAGATAGCTAATCAGCCAATCTCAACCTCAACTTCTTCAGTGACAATCTGAGTTTCCCAAAGGAATGCAAGACAAAGATGCCCATGATAACGATATAAATTCATGCATGTAATCCTCTATTTCAGGTGTTTTTTTGGTGGAGCTGAACCCATGAATGAGCTTCAGGAGCAGAGAGGAAAGTTCTTGGGAGGACCCCAGTTCATATAATCAGGAGGTAACTGTGAGTTTGGAGAGGTCCCCAGAAATCTGACATGAAAAGTATCCCCAATTCTGCCATTATCTGGAAGGAATAAATGTGATATGTTTGATAATGTGGTGATTCAAAGATTCTGAATAGAAATGAAAGTTTCCAGCCTTCACATTTTTAGCATAATATCATAATTGCTTCAGCCAGCAAGCTAAAGATCTGGCTGGACTTAGAGACAGTGTGGGACAGTGAAAAAAGGAAGGGAAAGAGGTCCGCTTGCCCAGGAGCACATGAGGACACATGGGGAGAAACGACAGCTGACCTCTGTCAAGTCTGAACGCACAATGATAAATCCATCTGCCGATGGGTAGAGCATAGAACAACATATTAATTATAGGGGAAATGGCATTTCACAGCCTCCCTGCTGGAAAGTATCACAGAGAATTACCTTGGGACAACATGCAACTCACTGAGAATTAATTTCCTGCACAGTTTAGACACTTGGGAAGGAGGCAAAGTGAGGTGAACCCCTGCTGAGTATGGGGGTGCATCCATGCCCTGCCTGCAGGAGCAGTGAGCTTAGTTCACAGAGGACTATGGAAGAACCACAGGCATGGTTAACTTTCTGATGGAATCTGCACAGCTGCCCTTTGAGGCAGACATCATTGCCATCCACGTTAGACAGATGAAGAGATCTAGGCTCAAAACGTCTCTTCTCAATGTTAGAGCTTTGGTAGAAGAAACAAGAGTTTTCTGTCTCCAGGAACTTGAACTTAGCCACTCTAAAATGTGAGAGAGGGTCCAAAGAATTTCAAAGAAAATTAAGTTTGTAGAAGACTTAAAAAAAAATAAGTCAATTGCCTGGTCAGAATCGCACATCCTGTGAGCCTGATCGAGGAGCTGGACAGATAGTCAAGATGTGTGTGTGTGTGTGTGTGTGTGTGTGTGTGATGGTTAATTTCTGTTGTACTAATTCATTGTATCAGCTCTGCTCCTCTAGAGAGCCCCGAAGAACAAACACCTTTGTGTGGAGCAGGGATTGGCATAGGATGGCAGCAGCATGGGGCTCAGTAGATGACTCAGTTTGGACAGCTGACCCAGCAATGTGGCACTAGAAGGTTCTCCGTGCCACACTAGAGGGGTTGTGCTTCCATCTTGGCGCTGACTTTTCTCAGTAATAATTCCCTGAGAAATCCAGACAGTGGATGCTACTTACATTTATGATGACTGAGTTTGAGATGCTCTGAAAGAATCTTTAGGGAAATTCTGTAGAGCAATAGTTTACATTCACCTTGTCTCTTCATATGCTATTTTTAAAAGCAGTTCACTGTGGTCAGGAGAGAGAGAGAGAGAAAGAGAGAGAGAGAGAGAGAGAGAGAGAGAGAGAGAGAGAGAGGAGGCCAGGGACACATTATAATGATTTCTATTCATTCAAGAAAGCAGATATTTAAAAATGAGATAATTTTTCATGACCTTGAATTGCCTCAAATTTGCAAAAAAAAAATAAGAAGGTGATAACTCATCAACATCATTTCTTTATTATTGGCCACAAAATTCTTGCAACACACTTCACAAGAAGTCATGACTCACTAGTGTGTCATTATACTGTCTATTTAAAAATTTTGATAGTTCTCTCTTGACTTCAGCAGATGAAGTTTTTAACCAAAGGCTGACCCCATTTAACCTGAGTTCTAGAAAATGAATATCATAAAAAGAGATGCTTCAAGATGCCTCAGAAAGTGTCAGGGGTGACAGGAAGCTGGCCCAGGCAAAACATGCTGAGATTCTGGCTTCAGAAAGTGAGAACTGGAATCAGGAAGATGCATATGGAGTATGGATACTGAAGATGAAATCAATTCAGCAAGGGAGCCAAGGACTTGGGTATCAGGAAAGTGGATGGATGGTAATAAAGATACCCAAGACAACTTGGGAAATCAGTAGGAGACATTTAACCAAATAAAAGGAAAATCTGCTATTTTTGTACAGTTGAGAAATGGAAATATATACTATAGGGGACCATTTGGATTTTGAGGCATTTGAGGAACTATCCAATAGTTTCGGAGCAAGATAAAGGTGGACATGTTGATTGGGATGTGCGCGAGTGTGTGTGTGTGTGTGTGTGTGTGTGTGTGTGTGTGTGTGTGTGTAATTATGGAGAAGGTGAGGCAGGGCACAGGGCTCAGGGGTCTTGACAAGAACTGGAAGTAATGATGAGAGTGCATTGCTTCACTGGGAAAGTATATTTTGGCAAGAAAGGAAACATGGCAAGAATGTCATGGAAACACTAACTTTCATAGGTAAACCTTAATCAATGGTATCCAGTGAAGAAAGCAGTGAGGGAATCAGGAAGATTAAAAAGACAGACAGAAGACAATCACAGTGGCCCAGATAGGACCAAGACTCTGGAAGGAGGTAGACGATAGTGTTAACACCTGTTGAAGTCAGGAAGACAAGGAATGAGCGATGGACACAGGCTCTGGGCATCCCAGGAGTTGGACGAATACAGTCAAGGGCTTAGTAGGGCAAAGACCAGATGACAGTGGGTTCAAGTGTAGTTTAAGGATGAGAAGGTACTTTCATTTGAAGTACTTTCATAAAATTCAGCAGCGAGAGAAAGGTAAAACAGATATCCCTTAAATGGAAAAATAGTTTTATTTCTTAAATTTTCAAATTTACAGATCAATTGTGTATATTTATTATTTACAACACAAGGTTCTGAAATAGATGCTAGAAAGATCAATGGACATATAGTAGATACATAGATGAGTGGATGAACAGACAGGTATTGTGGAATGTTTCTTGTCTTTCTCAAGATGAAAGATTAATGTTTTGCAGTAGAAGGGAATAAACAGCATGAAGGTAGTGAAAGAAAAGAGAATAGCATGCAGCAAAATCCTCGAAGGGGGGGGGGAGAAGGGACAGAATGAAAAACAACACCTGAAATTTTAGGCTCATGGAAGATATAACCCATCTTCCAACACTGAAGAGAACTATGAGGCAGGGGAGAGAAGCTGAGGCTGAGAAGGAAAGCAAAGCAGGTGCATTTATACAATGTAGTCAATTTTCTTTGAGAGATGGAAGTCCCCATGGCTGAGGACTGAAATAAAGAAGCAAGGGATTATTGAGAGTTAAGGTGAGCAGTACAGGTATGGTAAAGAATCCACGTAAAGAGTAGGAAGAGGTGACTAAGGGGTGCACTAGACAGCCCGAGCAAAGGCTGCTTGGGTGATCTAGTGAGCGTGGAAGAGAGCAGGTGTAGTGCTGCTGAGCTATTATGAGTCTCTTTCTTACAGAAGGGCATGGCATGCGGCAGGTGCCTAACAAGGCATGGCAGGCAGTGTAGAGCCTACACAGGCAGAGCCCAGGATGGAAGCATCCAGATGTGGCACTGTAAATCCATAGCCCCACAGCATCTAAGATCCCAGCCAGGAAACACATGCCTGATGTGGTCAGCGAGATGAAGCCAGCCTGTTTTCATTCATACTCAGCCTTTCCCACACCAGCTCTAGGCCCAATGCACTTGCACTCCCCTCCCCCATCTCCACTTCCTCGAGTCTGCTATGTGTTAGGAAGAATGTCTAGAACAGAGCCTCCTGCCATGAACACTTAGGAAAGGAGAGCCAGCAAATGTATGCTGCCAGAAAGATCTCAGTGGGGATGGAACATGGGAGGGGTCACTTATTAATGTGGATACTGGTTCTCTATGCTACAAGCTCACAAAATGTCAGCCGTGGATTGTTCCGCCCAATGAGCCCATGAACGAATATTATTTTTTTAAAAACCCTTTCTGAGTATTAGCTTTTTATAAAGCATAAAGTTTGCCCAGGGGGCTATCCATAACAGCAGTTAAACAGACACACTCCAATTCTTTGTGTTTCTAGGGTCTTAGGAAACAGAAATCCTTTAAGTACCTTTACTCTGCTTCCCGGGAGCTATGATTCAAAGTTTAAATTGTTTATTTTTCAGACTCCTAACTTCCTAAATTCTACTTATAAATCAAGTCGCTTTTGAGAAATGTGATGGGAGTGAAATGGATTAAGAAAAAACAAACATCAAATAATATGTATCATTTGAAGTTATTGGATTTTTCTCTTTTTTTTCTTTTTCTTTTTGCTTTCTTTCGTTTTTATTTGCAGATATGCTGTTTGTTCTAGGTCTGATCTTTTCACTTTAGCCTGCTGATCAGGTATACTGCAGGAAAAATGTGTTTTTATTGTCTCCTTAGAACTAACAACTTAGACTTCTGTTATTAGAATCAATTCTGTGTTCTGGACCTAGGCATTTAATGAGTTATTTCTAAAGCAATATCTCAAATTATTTCCATATATATACATATATATATATATATACATAGTCTCATTTGTAAATAATAATTTATAGGCTCTAGAATTTACATCAAGTATTTTGCAGCACTCATCTGGAAGTTTCTACTCATCCAGTTAGAATTAAGAGCAAACAGTACTGGAAGAGTTCAGAAAACATTTTAATATTATTTAATTAATTACTTCAGAGAGAAAAGGGAGAGTATGGATATGCCAGGTAATCCTGCTGCTGAAAATAAACTCCACATGCATTCACCACCTTGTGCTTCTGGATTTATGTGGGTACTGGGCACTTGAACCAGGGCCATCTGGCTTTGCAAGCAAGGGCCCTTAAACACTGAGCCATCTTTCAAGCCCAAGAAAACATTTTCTATAGTTGATTTTCTTTCCTCTTCTTTCTTCTTTCTTTTCTTTTTTTATTTTTGCAGTGCCAGGGGCTGCTCTGAAGGCCTTATGCATATAGAGCTCTAACAATCAAGCTACATCTCCAGCCCCTATAGCTAGTTTCCAACCACCTGGATGAGCTAATTTTCCCAAATCACTATTGTAAATCAAATATTCTACATTCTGAAAAACAGTTACTCAGATTTCCAAACTGTCATATGACCATGTTTTTATCTCTGTTCTTATCATAGACCAGTGGCAGGCCATCTGTGGGCCAGTGCCAGTTCTTGACCACTCTGTGAGTGGGAACAATAGTTTTACAAATCTCCTAAAGGTAAGAAAGTTACGTGCACAGGAAACAGGCATTAGTCACAACACATAGAATCAGAGTAAAACAGTTAGTTTAGGACCCAGGACAACAGATTTCCACTCCAACTACTGAATCTTCCCACATTCACTCATACAGACTGAAGGGAGACCCTTCATGAGAACTCCTTATTACTTGCTCCTCACCTTTGCATATTGATAACAACAGTTGTATACAGGAACAAGTTAGGCTTGCTATTACATGGATATTCAAGACAGGCACATCAGACTCCTGGAATACAGGATCCCTTGCTCTTTATACACAACATAATAGAGATTAATGATCTTAAATTGCTCTAACCATAGTTAATAATTACTTTGTTAATTATCTCATCATGAGTCTGACTTGACAGTTGTCTTTTTTTCCCTGCAGCAATGCTAAGTGCTAAGAGATCATACTTCATGTCTGCCTGCATCCCAGCGTCCAGTACAGTGCCTGGCTCCTAAGAGAATGTTAGTACATAGTTTTGAATGAACTAAAGAGTGGGGAAGTAGCACATTGAGGCCACCTGCAGACACCCTGAAAAGCTGGCAGCATGCCCAGAGCTCAGATCCTGAGGAGAACTCCAGGAATGCTGCAGAGCAGAGCCGGTAACCACAGGCCAATGGACTACTTGCTGTACTTTCTCCACAGTAGCTCAGCAGTCCAAGGCTTACAACTTCTCCAGGCTTATTTTATACAATCCTATGACAATTACAGTAGACAGAAAAATGTTTTTCTCTCTTGCCTTCCTTCCTCCAACTCTCCCTTTCTTTCTTCTTCTCTTGCTGTATTTATCTATATAATGTATGAGGTAGTATATACAGTGATAATCTGGCAGGATTTCTGCCTAGGAAAAGCTCATAATCTAGTTAGGAGGAGATGGGTACACTGAGCAGTAAAGGAGAGGAGATACATAACTAACCATGAAGACTTGGGCTGCAGGAGGTAAGACATGGCTTTAAGCCTCTCACAATCAGAGAGTATCCTTCCTGCCTGGGCTTACTCAGCAGGCATCAGAAAGCTTCCACTCTTCAGGACTTCCAAAACATCATGCTCATTTCTGACGTTGAGCCTTCAGCTTCTGCTGCTACTCTGACTGAATATCCCTTGCTCCTTTGGCCTTCTTAGCAAGATTGCATTATGCAAGGCCCAGCTCAGATAATACTGCCAGTAAGATGCCCCTAGTAGCTCAACGTCTTCGCTTTCCAAGCCTTGGGTAAATACATCATGCTAGGACGTGTCACATCTGAGGATCAGGTGTCCCAGTAAGATTAGAAACTCTTTGAAGGAAGGGAAGATGGCCCAACAGTGCTCCTAGGCGGAGATGTGAATGCTGGTGGAAATACATTGCAAAATGAAAACAACACATTAGTCAATTTACAGGGACTGACCCCACCTGGAACCTGTAAAAGCAAATTCCAGGGAAAAGAAAGCAAATAGGTGAGGCTGACAATCATGGCACCTTATCTCAGAAGTGATTATGTTTGAAGTAAGGTGCAAAAGAGTTTTCTAAAATTCAATTTGCTTGTTATTAAAGCTGGTCACAAGGAAGACTGAACATGACATTAAAATATATATGATTATTAATAACAGTAGCAGGATAGACCAAATGCTACCACTTTGCCTACACAGTGGCAAACTGTTTTATATTTCTAGGTTTGAGTTTATCTGCAAAATGAGGGTTAAGAGTCTGTTTCCCTAAGACCCCATTCGAACTTTAAATATCTAGGTATCTTTTAGAAAGCCAGTATATCTCAAGGCTGTGGAGATGGCTCTGTTCAAAAAGTATTGGTTATATTAGCATGAGGACCTGATTTTGTATCCCCATCATCCTGAAAAAGCCAGGCATTGTGGTACACACCTATAATCTCAGCACTGTGGCAATGGCAATAGAGACCAGAAGCTCCTCCAGGCTTCCTGGCCATCTCGTTTAGCTAAATAGGTAAACTTCAGATTCAGTGAGACACCATTCCTCAAAACATAAGGTGGAGAGAGATTGAGGAACTTACCTGACATCAAGCTCTGGCCTCCACATACATGTATGCACACCTATTTACATGCACTGACACAAACAGAAGCACATACACACACATGCACACAACACAGACATACACAGGCTGACAAACAGAAGAAACTAGTGTATTCTTAGGTTCCCAAGGTCAATGCCTATTTCAGAAATGGCTGCTGATTTCCTGTGAGCAGATGGAAGGAGAGGTTCTTATTCATTACACAGTCTCATAAATCATTTGGACTCCGTGGAATGTTTTAATATGGAATCACTTAATTTAATAGTCATTTTGACATAAGGAATTGTTTTCTTAAAGCTAGAAATGGCTGTAAAACCTCAAGTGATATTTTATGGCTGCCATATAATAAAATCATTCAGCAATTAGTGATTAATGACATACAACAGTAAGTTTCTCCATGGCCACCTCCCCTATTTCTCTCAGGTTTCATTGGCTTCCCAGTTCAGCGATCACAAATGCAGATGACAAGGCTCTTTACAGAATCAGGGAATTTTTCTTAGCCTAAAAGGCCATCACTTCCATCAAAAGTGGCACCGTGGTGGGGCTGAATGGAAGTATGTAAGTACCATCTATGGCATGAAGAAAATTCAAAACCCTAGCACCCTGGTAGTTTCAGTACAAAAAAAAAAAAATCTAGCTTTGAGCCGGTAGTGGTGGCGCACGTCTTTAATCCCAGCACTCAGGAGGCAGAGGTAGGAGGATTACCATGAGTTCTAGGCCACCCTGAGACTACATAGTGAATTCCAGGTCAGCCTGGGCTAGAGTGAGACCCTACCTTGAAAAAAAAAAAAAAAACAACTAGTTTTGACTCACAGGGTTTTGGTCTTTTTATGACAGCATTAGCCCTTGCTGGGGAAGGGTTATAAGCCCTGATGTTGACAGTCCTGCCTGCTACCTTCTAGAATTCACTGTGTTTCTAGCCTCAACTTCTCTAGCCTCTGAAATACTTAACACTCGGATACTGAGAATTTGGCATTCTACCCTGGCCTACCTTCTCGCAAGCACAATTAATTAAAGCTGACAACACAAGTTTTGAACTTAAAAACAATCAACCCTCTATATCCTAGTTTCTGAGCCAGCACCATTATTTCTAGTTTCTATAACACCTGTTGCAACCATGAGAAGGCAGATCGCTGTTCTGAAACTTACCTGCAGTTGATGACATCCACTCACGAAGGCCACACCCTTTCACTGGAGGTAGCCCCTATTATATGGCTGGTGAATGTAGATACATTAAAAACCTAGGTGAGACATCTCTATCATACCGTCCAAGGCTCACTGCTAAAGAGGTGATGGAAAGAATGTAAGAGCCTAAAGAAGGAGAGGAGTGTTTTGTAATACTGTCTTCTACACACAAAATGATCATGATATTTATGACCTCATGACCTGCATAATAGGAAGAAAAAATGATGACATCAAAATAGAAGAGAAACTGGTTGGAAAGAAGAAAGGCTTCCAGTGGAGAGGGGATTTGGGAAAGGAGAGTATGGAGGCTGGTGGGGGAGGATTCTGATCTATACCCATGGATGTAAAAAGTTAGCAATACCAATGCCTTAGTTCAAGGCCAGATGTCTCAGAATGTCCACCGTAGCCACTGACTTCCTCAAAAGTACTGTTGTTCCTGAGAGGCCTCCAGTAAACCTCCTGTACACACAATTCTCCATCCTCAGGTCTATTTACCAAAGGAACACTCACTCCATCCTCAAAGACAAACAGATACAAAGCCACTCAGGGAACTTCCTTTAGTGCCTTCTTACACTGGGGGAAATTACACCTGAGTCCAGAGCACACGCTCTAAGATGCAAGTAAACACCATGCTGCAATTGAGCCCTTGTTTAAAAATTCATCTGTAAAGTCTATAAATCTGTGGTCATCATAACATGTTGATTTATTTCCCAGTAGAACTTGAGTGTCTATATGCCCATTCAGGAAAACATCATTCTGAGATGGGAGAAGGATTTAAATTTATTTTCTTTTCTGTAAAATGTCCTTTATTCAACTAACCATGGATTAAAATATTAGGAAAGTTAAAATATGTATCTTTACTGAGCATATAAAAATTTTTCCTTGTCATTATTTCCTAAAAATACAATTCAACTCCTATTTGCATAGCTACGTACATGTTAGGTATTATAACTAATCTAGAGATGATTTTAAAATATAGGAAAGAATGTGAAAACTACCTATAAATATAGTTTTACAGAAGGAATTTGGACATTGGTAGGTTTTGGATCTCTAGGGAGTGGGAGATTGGTCACGGAACCTATGAATGCCGAGGGATAACTGTAAATATTTAACCAATCTAAATGAATTCTCTAATAGCAGCTACTTCTTCACATGTGGCGCAAGCACCCACAGATATAGTGGGGTGTTGTCCACTCTACATGGTATAGTCTAGGGCTGGGATTCTTAAATATTTCCTACTCATGACTTCTTTTCAAATAAGAACATTTTGGGCTGAAGAGATGGATTAGCGGTTAAGGCATTTGCCTGCGATGCAGAAGGACCTAAGTTCGATTCCCCAGTGCCCATGTAAAGCCAGATACACAAGAGGGTGCATGTGTCTGGAGTTAATTTGCAGTGGCTGGAGGCCCTGGTGCGCCCATTCTCTCTCTCTCTCTCTCTCTCTCTCTCTCTCTCTCTCTCTCTCTCTCTCTCTCTCTCTCTCTCTCTCTCCTCTCTAATAAATAAAAAAATATTAAAAAAATAAGAACCTTTTTATACAACCCTAGGTTTATGGGTATATCAAATTGATATAAAAATTAAACATTTCCTAATAATCATAAAGATATTTATTATAAAACAATTCTTTTGTCTACATATAATTTTACCATTTATTAAAGATTAAAACAAATCTTCACACTAAAAAATGTCCTTTTATATTAAAGAGCACATTTTTTTTTGTTTCCTGGAGTTTCACCTCCTCTTCCCAGAGCCTCCTGCCCTCAGTAGTGGCCTCTGAGTAAGTCACCTGTTCCTCAGACTGTCCTGTGATCTGCCTTTCAGCAGGCTTTCAGAGCAAAATTCTAAAAGGTGAGTTCTAAGCATGATCCATGTCTGAGCTGAACCCTTCAGAGATACACTAGATTCATGGCATTGAGAGCTCCAGGGTTTTCATTTTAACATTTGCAGTCTTACTGCAATTCTCTCCCCGTAGGCACAAATCCTGAGCTTCCAAACAGATCTACCATCACTTTTCTCGTGGCCACACATGTTTGGAGCTCTCCTTTTGTCCGAAATGTCTGTCACTACCCATCCCACCAGAGAGCCCTCATTACTCATTATAGACGATGTCTGTTGCAGCCAAAACCATCATTCAAGCTTTCTCTCCAAGGCTAACTCTTCCCTGACCAGGTTCCAGATGCTAGCTCCTGGGTCCCCACGGGATGCACCTCATTCCCAGAACAAAGTTATCACCCTTTTTTCCCAATATTTGTTCATTAGTCTCAACTCTCTGTTCTGCCATATTACCTCTGTAGTGTCTGCGGTGTGATAAACCACCCAGTGGGGCAGTGGTTTAATACACCTGTTACTGACTTGCTGGCACCGTGAGTGTGGCTTTTTTAGAGGGAGCATGGTGGGGTGATCTCCTTCCTGCTATGATCCCAGCAGAGCTTGGATCCTCATGGAGATAAAGGTTTAGGAGTGCTCCATGGGTTTACCATGCCAGCTGGTGTGAGGGGGCCACAGCTACAGTACAATGGCCAAAGCAGGAAAAGCATACCTATCCATGAATCCGCTGTCTCATTTTTTGCTAAAAGTTAACCAAAGAAAGTCACACATGGAAGAACAGTAAGCCAGGGAGCTGGGGAAGTGTACATAGTGGAAAGGCATATAAAATTTACATGGCGATGGGTTTGGATAAAGAATTCTGTTATTCTAAAGACAGTTGGGAAATAGAGCATGAATCCTTCTAATGTACCTATTGTCCTTGGCATGTTTTTGCATGTATGCATTATTCAGATGGAGGCCCCAAACTGTCTCTTGAAAGGAATTTCTTAGTAAGTACGTCTAAACAGAGTAAGATGAAATCCATAACCTCAACCCATGCTATGAGGTCCAAAAAATAACTATAGACGAACCTTTAAATAACTTATATCTTTATAGCATTTTATAGTACAAGGCCTTTCAATAATCCTTTGCAACTTTCAAAGCACACTTACATAGACTATCTCATTTAGCAAGAATATATGAAATTATATATATATATAAATATATATATATATATATATATATATATATATATATATATATATATATATATATATATTTGAAAAGATGCCTAGAGGTGACAATGTCTTCACTGGCTGGAAGAAATCTTTCACTGTGGTTTCCAAGAGCTCCCCAGTAGGAAAAGTTTGGGGTAATGGGGAGTCAGTCTATATTATACTAGGGAAAATGCCTGGTAACCCACTAATTTGTCTCCTTGGTTATCAAAGTTACCTTCTCACAACTTTTTGTGGCTTTAAAATCAAATGCGCTAAGAAATTGCTGTGGGAATCTGTTACTCAATCCAGCCATCAAGACCAGGCATTTCTGGAAGTGGCCAAAGAATCTGCATCTTCACCATCAGCTGGAGTCAATACACAAATACACCCAGAAACAAGCTTCTCTGAGACTGCTGCAGGAGGAGAGTAGCTTTCCTCTACCATCGTCATCACCAGAGATCAATGTCCTGGCTACTCAGAATCACACTCTCAAGAGAAAAGCAGAGGATCAACCCTTTGACTGCTTCCAGTAAGGCTCTGAGAATCTTGCAGATGAAACTGCAGAAAGCCTTAGAAACCCCAAGGACACTCCAGGGCACTTCCAGTATCCCAGTGGCCCAAGAAAAATTAGAAGCAAGGTCTCTACTCAAATGTTCTTTGTCCCATACTCAAATGCTATGGATATTTTCTCATTTTGAGAAAACAATACCAAGAAATCCTACATTGTATTTTACAAAAAGAACAGAAACAAAAAATCAAAGGAGGAAGTTGTATCTCTCCCCAGCCTCCATGGTTAAATTCATGTTCCAGATCTTCTCTTCCACAAAACTGGAAAATGGTCATAAAGCTCATCACTGTTTGCTCTGCAACAGCCCTCTGAATTGACAGGCTCTATCTCCACATATTCAATCAACAGGCTGACATATGTGGGGGACAACTGCACACATACCAATCACGTACTTCATTATTCCCTATTCAATATACTATAATTCTTTCCACGGAGTTTTCACTGTATTAGGTATTATAAGCAATCTCAAGGTGATGTAAAGTGCATATACAGGAGGATGTTACATATAAGTATTGAGCCATTTCATACACAGAACTTCAGCACCCTTGGATTTTGGTTTCCATCACCTAAACTAGGGCCAACTGTACTTTACTGTCGGTTCTTTTGTAAGTAATCACCTTGAATCATAGAACCATCTCTCCAGCCCCTCAGGGTAATGTTTTTAATGGCACTTGCTAAATGGGGAAAATGGTAAGAGATATGTGAGGCAGGATCTCATTCTCAGGATTGCTTGGGAAAGTGGATGACCCTCCGACTGAAAAACAGGGCTCTGGGTCTGTTCCTTGGCAACCTCTACATATTCTGGTGCCTTTTGTAGATCAGAGTGGTTCCAGGGCCTGACGTTTTCCAAGCTTCTTTCTCCTTGAATCTATCCAAAGTGCTGAGTGAGCAAGCATGGATCCCCCAGGGGATTTCTTTCTCTCCTCTCAGACTACATTGTGAACAGTTCTGCACAAATTACTTGACAGCTCTCTGCAACATTGTTAGGGGAAAGGCTGGAGAGTGTCTGACTATGACAAGACTGGACAGCAAGGCGATGAGAGGAGCTGGGCAGGTCCTTCATCCATCATCCGGGTTGTCTTTGTAAAGAGCAGATGTGGATGAAATGTGTAAAGGTGGAGAATGTGTCTTGATTGGGGGGGGGGAAGTACCATGGATTTCACAGGCAGAATGAGGAAAATAAGGTTGTAGAACCTTCTAGTTACTATATTCAGATACATATAAATACAAGCATGTACACTGGAGTATACCTCCTATTTTGGGTGTCCCTTTGATAACAAAACAAGCTAGGCTTACTGTATGATAGCAATGCTATCCAGAGAAAACTCTTATGAGGACCAAGAACCCGGGCTCCAAGGGGAAACTTCCACTAAGCAGAGATCTACAGAGAGGCTACACCCATTAGAATCTTGCTCACTTAATAATGTTTGCCTCATTTAACCTGTATTGATCACTCCGTTGGAGATTATGTTTGTATTTTTCAGAAGACAGCGAAAACCAACCATGGACAACCCAATTCCACCAACAGGACCTTAGATGATGCCTGACACTGAGGCAGGAGATGAACCACCCCTAACTTAGGATATCGAGCCCAAATGAAACCTTTGAGGAAGTGGTGAGATGAGCAAGAGACCTACCTCCATAGCAAATCAGATAACCTGGTAAAGGATAATGGAGATAGACACCAAGGATACCTAACATAGCCCAAAGCAGGAATCCAGAGAGTCTTAAGACCTCAAAATAAAGCAGACCTAAAACTCACCCACCATGACTCAGGGATCTGAGAAGAAAAGGGCACAGAAAGATTGTAAGAGCCATGGTGGGGGAGGATATCCAGAGGCACTGCCCCCGTCAGCAACAACACACAAAGAAAAAACTGGCTACCTCTAGTAAATTCATAAACCCCTACCCCATATTCTGGCTCAGCAAGCCCACTAAAAAAGGGCCCAGAGTGGGTTGGGGACAGGGAGGAGGGAAATGGGGGTGCCATCACAATAGGTGCTCATGCAATGTATCTAATTATGGGCAATAAAGATGTTAAAAATGAATGTCTCAGTTCTTTCCAACCCACCTGCCAAAGCCTCTCATGCTCTCTTGCCTTTGTTCTGTGGATTAGTATGGGACTTTCCATAGACATGAACATGTGAGTGTGGACAGATCTCACCAAACCAGGGTGAACTCATCTTAAACCAATGGGCCCCAGGTAGTGTCCTCATTTATCCCTCACAGTAGACTAAGGAGTTTAGCAAACACTTCTCTCTTTCAAGTGGAGTGAGACATTTCCAAATGTTCTAAGAAGCACTGAGGAGAGAGAATGTGGAGACGATCACACCCACATGTGTTTTCCATAGAGAGAAAAGGTCAGCTGAGCTGGTGCTTTTCAAGGCATCTTCATCTGCTGCTTTAATGAACAGTCTTCTGCTTGAAAATGAATCTTAGCTGAAGCCTTGTAAAAACAGATTAAGAGTATGAGTAGTTCTGGATGAAACAAAAGACAAGCCAAGTACCTACTCATTAAAGCACCCCATAGGCTTCTCTGAGCCTCGTGTTGTCCCTGGAGTAATTTATCAGACTCCAGTGAGAGATTCCAAGAGCACTGGTGGAGAGCTCAGTAGAGCAGATAATCTCTCAGGGTCTTTCACAATCCTTTAGCATAAATGAGAGTGTATCAATTCAGTGGGATAGTCTGCCTCCATCAAAATCATCTTTATTAAAAATACCATCCAGGAATGTTAAAAATTGTTTAGGTTAAGTATAACTGTTTAAGGAATAGTAGTAGGGATACACTATAATTTTGAAATTATTTCCATGTCTACAAAAACTACAAGATAAGAAAGAATAAAAAGAGTTTGTGTTAAACTGATTCTTTTAGATTTTTTTCTGTATGTATTATGTGTGCACTCATGCATGTGAGTGAGTGCTTACATGACAAGGTGAACATGTGGAGGTCAGAAAACAACCTGAGGTGTGGTCCTCACCTTCCAAGGTCATTGTTTTTCAACACTGAGTATGCTAGGCTCACTAGCCCATGAGCCTCCTGGGGTTCTTCTCTCTCTACCTCCCATTTTGGCATAGGAGCACAGGGACTGGAAATGCTCAGGATCACATCTGCCTTTATGTGGGCTCTGAGGATCCAAACTCAGGACTTCACATTTCTCCCAAGCCCAAATTGATTATCTTGAATAAAAATGGTTAATGTTGTTGTACAAAGTACAATGAAAAGCAGTATTTTAAGTAAACATGGGTAAGCTGCAAACTCTCTTGGTGGTATGTTGGGCATGGTAGATGAAGTATGGAGGCCAGAGGAGAACATTGGTTTGCCTCCTCTATCACTCATTTACCCATCCTTGAGAGAGAGAGAGAGGGGAGAGTCTCTTCCTCAGCCTAGAGGCAATGTGTCTGGTCAGCAATTCCCAGCGATCCTCTGGTCTCCACTCCCCACAGAACTAGGGTTACGAATGTGTATAGACATACCCAGATTTTATGGGGGAGCTGAGGAATCAAACTCAAAGTCTCAGGCCCTCTTAGGCCTTCAGAGTTAAGGAGCAAGTGCTCATTCCAACTGAGCCATTGACCCAGCCCATGATGCTGCTATTTAATTTTTTTTAAATTAGCATACAAAGATGTAGGTATTGTTCATTCTGGCAATTTCATATACAATTTGCATTTGGTGATTGTGATCCCCTTTCCTTTCTCCAATCCCCCTCTTCTATTGTTTATATGTCACGTGCATCCTTTCACCTCTCCCTTCCCTTTTAAAGTTTACAACTGCATAACGTTTTCATGGAGGCTTGGGACATGAGTGTTTTAGAAGATTTTTATCTGTCATGAGAAAAATCAGCAGCTTACACTGAGTTGCACAGGAATGCACTTGAGCATCTCAAGGAAGTGCCAAATGCTAATAAATCTTCATAAAACATTCATATTGTGCCATTTTTTGTGGGAAAGATGAATGTTCTCCATTAACCAGAGAGACAAGTCCATACCTTTCCCTAGCATTTGGGGCACATCACAATTTGTACTTGGTCGGCTTCCCTAGCTTTCTTTCTCACTGTCCCTCAATACAAACTCTTCTTTCTAACAGAGATTCTCAGAGTGGGGGGTGGGGAAGGCAAACTACTTTCCCTATCAGAGAACATCTGGCAATATATCATTCATGGTTGTCACAACTGGAGGGATGTAGCAACCACTTATCAGCATGGAACAAAAACCTGGCTAATCATCTTTAAATGCACAGGACAATTGTGCACCTCAAGATGTGATCAGTGCAAAGGCTGAGGATTCCTTCCCCAGTCATCGACTAACTGCTCTTAAGCAGAGAGGATTTACTTTGGTTCATAGATTCAGAAACTCCTAGTCACTCATGGCAGGGGAGGTATGGAGGCAGGACCTGGGAGCTTGCAGCACGGCTTAGTTGAATTTTTGAAGAGCACTCAAGCCTGAACCAGAAGGGGTTGTCACCTTTAAGGCCAACCTCCAGCAACCCATTTCTGCTAGGTAAACCATAGTCCCTAATGGCTCCACAACAGCACCACCAGCTGAGGACCAGGTGCTCAAACACATGAGCCTGCAGAAAACACTTCAAATACATGCCATGCTACTGTGCAGACACACTAGAGCCTCCCTGTTTTCCAATTCGTTTCCCATCCCCGAAAAACCTGCCTCTCACACAGGACAGACAATTCAACAGATTCTTCATGATTCTTCAATTCCATCTCATCCAAGAAGCTCTGCAAGCCATACCTCACTAAGCTGAGCCTCCCATCCTCTGAGTAACAAGAACTGTTTCTCCACAGCCTTCCAGGGCTCCGCATGCCTGGCTGCCATCACTTAACAGCCTTTGAGGCTTCGTCTCCACATCTCCATCACATCTGCTCACACACCTACGATCTGACACATGATGGTCTTCACCTTGTGATCTTTACAATTAACATCACTTTATTAACATCAAGACAAAAATATTTTCCTTGGAAAATCATAGTTTAGATAAGTATAAAAAGAATCTATATGGCAGCCACTGAAAAGCAGAAATGCAAACGCTAGAAGGCAATGAGACTTGAACGCTGAATGAAGTGCAAGTGCAGACAGATCCTACCTTACTTAGTTGCAAAGATATGTTAAGTGTCTCTGGCCACTAAATTAATGAGGATAATCATTTGTTCCAATTATCGTCTTATAGTTCAAGTTGTTTTATTATTAATTTTATAGCTAATACTTATTAAGCAGTTGTGCACCAGGCTGAGGAGACAGAGGAGGAGGCAGGAGGAAAGAGAAGGATGTGCCAGCTGGCGTCCTTTCTGGCTGGTGGGACACTGGTCATAGAGGTTAAGTGTAGCTTCCCAAAGTCAAAGAGCTCCCAAAAGCAGACTTTCCTCACATTCAGATCATAAATATACCATAGATTCAACAGACTCTCCCATTCACCTAATATTTTACAATATGTTTCTTTTGAGTTTGAAGAGTCTTAAGGTATCAACTATACATGTACTCAAGCAAATTACAGATATATTTATTTCATGTGTACCCAGATCAGTCATGCCAATCTGAAGAGAGACATTATGGGAAAACATCTGTACTTCCAATAACACCGAAAGTGAAAATCCCTTAGCAGCTATGTTAGTGAAAACTATATAGGATCAAGAGGAAAAACTTAGACCAAATTTATTGAAAAACACCCAGAAATGGAAGAAAACAGAGAGACAACTAATTGGCTAAAAGCAAATCCTGGCTACTGAGAAAAGATTCAGTTCTGTCCAAATGAATTGATGACTTTATTTTAATCATATAGTCCAACCCTTTCCATTACAGAGAAAAATTGGGTGATTTTAGAACATAAAATGTTTTTTTTTTTTTTGTTTTTGTTTTTCAAAGTAGGGTCTCACTCTAGCCCAGGCTGACCTGGAATTCACTATGTAGTCTCAGGGTGGCCTTGAACTCACAGTGATCCTCCTACCTCTGCCTCCCAAGTGCTGGGATTAAAGGCATGCGCCACCACACCTGGCATTAGAACATAAAATGTTTCTAAATTCATTTGAATGAATAAATGAGAAACATAAGCTATCATTAAATTGTGAAAGAATTAGGATTCTATTTTTCTTCTGTATTTTTTGTTTGTTTTTCAAGATAGGGTCTTGCTGTAGCTCAAGCTAACCAGGAATTCACTAAGTAGTCTCAGGCTGGCCTCAAACTCATGGTGATCCTCACACCTCTGCCTCCTGAGTGCTGGGATTAAAGGTGTGTGCTTCTATTATGTTTATAGGAAAGATCTTCCCAGACAGATACTGTGTTCATTATAAACAGTAATTAATTGCAGTGTAATCTGACTACAGGATACAGATGATAAATGTCACCAATTTCAAAACTTTCTTTCCTCTAAGAAGAGTTTCCACTATAAGAAACCATCTGAGGATGGGACTATTTCCTCATATATAAATCTTTAAAATGTATATTAGCTGGGCATAATGGTTCACACCTTTAGTCCCAGCACTCAGGGGGCAGAGGTAGGAGGATCTCTATGAGTTCGAGATCACCCTGAGACTATATAGTTAATTCCAGGCCTAGGCTAGAGCAAGACCCTAACTTGAAAAACCAAAAAAAGTACATTAATATGTATTTTTATTAAAATTCTTTAATTATTTTATGGCCATAGGATGAAATACTTGATGATTAGTATATGATTTCTAAAGCATAACATAGGAGAATGTTAAGCACTTTTATCTTATATACTGTTTAACATATATATTGCAAGTACACTAGTTAACAAACCAGTGTTATAAAAGAAACCCTGTAATTACACACATTGACATGATCACAGGTTAAAGGCCCTATCTAGAAGTAAAGTAATAGCCATTATGATGGGAAACATAAAAAATGATTTGAGAACATGATTTTCTAAAATAACAAGAATGTTAAAAATCATAAAACCAAAGAATAAGCTAGGGACAATATTGAAGCAAAATGAAAGACCATAATAACGAAAGAATAAGAACAGATGGTCACATAAAAGAAAGACAATGGGTAATAAATATATGAACGTATGTCCAAATCCACTGGTCTGATAAGAAATGCAAATTAAAACAAAGAAAGGCCATTTTGCATTTTAAATTAGATTACTTTTTAAAATTAAGTTTTTATGAGGTATAATGAAATCGTATTTTAGTTAGAGCAGAAGCTAATATAAAGTTCTTGGAAAAGAATTTGCCATGACAACATTCATATATATTGTTTTGATCATCCTGAAAAAAAATGGGACAGTAATCAGACTGTAGTACAGAGGGAAAGACTAAGAAAAACACTTTTTAAAAAGAAATATGAGTGGAGCAGTTAAATTATAAATAGCTATTTGGGGAGGGTTGAGGTAGGTCTCACTTTAGCCCAAGCTTACCTGGAACTCACACTGTAGCCCCAGACTGGCCTTGAGCTCACAGTGATCCTCCTACCTCAGCCTCCTAGGTGCTGAGATTAAAGGCGTGCATCACCATATCCACAGCTATTTGTCTCTACCTTTCCTTGAATGCCTACACAAGCTATATCAATGTGAACAACCAGAGAAAATGTAGTTAAAGTACACTTGTGTCCTTTAAAAAGTCTTTATTTAATCCTAGTATTGCCTCTCCATCTTCTACAAACCATAGATTTTCTGCTACAGGAATTTTATTATTTTATTTTATTATTATTATTGTTGTTGTTGTTGTCATTTTGTTTTTTGTCAAATTAGGGTCTTGCCCTAACCCACACTGAACTGAAATTCACTCTGTAGTCTCAGGTAACCTCAAACTCATGACTCTCAAGTAGTGGGAGTCAGGCCTGGTCCACCATGCCTGACTCATAAATCTTTGTCTAGAAAATTCCACCCCTTCTCAAGATCCTCCTTGTTTTTAAATCCTTTCATGGACTGAATCCTATCCCCAAACCATGTATGCATGCTGGATCCCTGACCCACCCCTTCAATGAGGTATTATTTAACTAAGGGACTTTGAAAGTTAATTGTATATGATGAACACAGAGCCCACAATATGGACTGAGTCCCCTTAGGAAATACACTAGAGAGTTTGCACTATCTACAATATCAAGGGACATAGCAAAAAGATGGCCCTCTATAGGCCAGAAGAGTATCACCAATGCCAGCCAGGCTGATACACTGATTTAATTCTTTCAGCCCCTAGAACTCAGAAAATAAGGTTTTGTTTTTTAAGCCTCACAGTCTCTGACATATCATTAGGAATGTCTGAGAGGGTGGCCCCAGATCAAGTTGGACTGTAACATTCTCAGATTTCCTCAGTGGGAATAGAGGCACTTTCCCCTGCAAGCAACCTGCTAGCAAAGCTATAGATTAAACATTTGTTACTTCCTCTGTGCAGCTCCCCTCACCACCTTCCTTTTTCTCTAAGCTCGAGTCCTCCAGTTCCCATCATGTTCCCTACTGAGAAGTTCATTGAGATCAAGCTTTTAGCTCTCTCCCCTTCTCTGCGTAGCCTGTTGCACTGACTAGGCTATTTATTACAAGGAAACTTGAATGATCAAATGCACAGCTCTATGTGAGTTCTGATCCCTTGTGCTCAGAGGCCAGAACAGGCTCAAATCTCACCCATTTGAGACCAAGCACATTTTCTCTCCTCTTATAACCTATTTATTATGAGTGGTATATTGAGTTATTTCTCTTGTCCTTTGCATTATCACTTGCATGCAATAAGGATTTGAAAGTATGCAACTCTTAAGTCTGAATCCCCTGGCCATGTAGCTAGGGGAAAAGAAAGGACAGGTACTTCCATTTGCCCCAGGTTGGATTGGGTGAGTAGATGTGACTGTCTTTGAGTTCTCTGTTTAACATACACTAATCTATTCACATTTTCCAAGGAAAGGTTAAATATGACCCCTTCGCTCCATAGTAAGTCATTCATTCGGTATTTAGAGCTACCTTTTATTCCTTATTACCTCTACCTGGCAGAACTCACAGGAGTACAGCACGAATTAACCTCATCTAAAGAGTCAAGCATTCTGTCCTCCTTGGTGCACTGGCTAACCACCACGTGTATCTTCTGAACATTGCATTTTGCTCAGCTCTCCTACCACCAAGTCTCAACCAGCCGCACAGCATGCTGGCCAATGAGCAAAGTACAAACCGGTTTCTACTTGCAAGCTGAGCTTTCCTATCTCCCCTCCTGACCTTGCATGCATTATTATGAATGTAATGTATTTTTAAATTGCTGAACCATTTTAAATATGTAAGGGATATCTGAATTAAATATTCTTTGTGGCATACCCTGGTTTTCTAAAGGCCTCTAAATCTGATCCCTTATATCAGGTCGATGCCTAAATCCCATTACTAGAGATTGCAAATGACTATGTTTGCAAAATTGTGGATGCACATTTGGAGACAGCATCAAAAATTCAGCTTATCATGTTAACTTTGTTTGAAAAGATCTTGATTTTCCAGGAAGCAATCTCAAGGCGTTCTGCCTGTTCCTTAAGTCTGTGTCTGTCGTGGCTAATGCATTAATAGCCTAAGGATGACTAGGCAGATAGTTTTTCAGGAACCATAATCTACACTGAGAATGAATTTTTACCTAAAAAGAAGGATCCCATTTTTTGAAGCAAGATGCAAGATGCATTCCAGAACAAGTGAGAGCAACAGAGCTCAAATTTAGTTAACAGGTCTAAGAGCATTCATTCACCTTAGGCACATCACCTCAAAGCTATTCCTTATTGTTACCTCTTGCTTATCTGTATTAACTGTTCTGTTGATTGTCACTTGGTCAAAATGGGTGTCCAGGACACAGATTCAAATGTCTTAAGTGAAATTAGTGCTTCTCTGATTGGGTAAGTGTACGCATGGCTCATGTATGTACACACACATATATTCATAGTCACCAGTATTCTGAGAAAATGCAATTATGATATCAAAATTCAAAATAAAATAACAAGACAACCTTACTATCCTAAATGAATCTCATTTAAGCTAAAGGGTGAGAATTCACAGTTGTTGATCAACTTTCAAACTTCATAGAGTCAGAGAGTCATGTTGCCAAAATACCCAGACATGATGATGTTTCTCTATGTTAAGAATATTCTCAAACAATTGGCAAAGTGTTATATCAGAGTTTGAAACCAATGAGGGGAGAAAATAGGAAGCTAAACCGATCATGAAACAAAAGGGTATGTTTTGATCAGCACAGAACCCTATGTTCTAAAATGTATACTCAAAAATTTGGGTTATCGAGTTATGTAAAATATAGCATCACCAAACTTAGGAGCTTAAAGTAACACATATTTAGATCACTGACTCTGTGGGTCAGGATCTGGGCATCATTCACAGAGTGCCTCTGAATCAAGGTTGCTCATAGACTTCCCTCCAAGTGCTGGCCAGGACTGCTATCTCATCTGAAGGCTTGGCTGGTAAAAAGTTTGCTTCTGAGGTTTCTCATAATGGAAGGTAAGGTGCACTTGCTCACCAGCACTATGCAGGTGTACTGAAGCCCCTGGTTCCTCACTGACTTCGGGCTGGGGACACAGCTTTCCCCAGAGCAAAGCAGAATATGATGGGTTGCTTCCAGCAAAGAAGAGAATTTACCCAACATGAAAACCATTGTTTCCTTATCATCTAACCTCCAAAAAAAATTCTCATCCCTTCTAGTAACTTCCACTACAAGAGAGTCATTAAATCAAGTCTGCACTCAAGGGGAAGGACTACAGAGCAGCATGATTTTCAGAAGGAAGAGATCATAGGGCCTATACTGAAGGCTTCCTACAACAAGGAGGCAGCCAATGTTAACTGTAAATAGGCTAATAGTGTCACACAAGCTTGGGATTTTGGTAATATTTGGAATAATGTTCCAAGAAATGCTCGTGTAAAGAATATTATGGTTTTTCTATGGAGGATAAAGGAGAGAGGGGAGATTATTCCTTAAAGAAAAACTATGGGATAAGGAGATGATGCAGAGAATAAAGGTCTTGTCACGCATATGTGAGTTTCCTGATTTGGGATTCCCAGACCCCGTGTCAAACCAGATAGTATTTATTGTGTTAGGATTTGTAATCCCGACACATCTAGAATAAAAGGGAGGAGGGGACTGGAAGTTCATGGGTCAGTAAGCCTAGCAAATGCAGCAATGAGCAAGAGATCTTGCCATCAATAAGATGGGAGCTGAGTGCCAACACTTGAATAAAGTTGTTCTGTGACATCCACACATGTGCGGTGACACACATGCACCCACACTCAATAATATGAACACATACACACTCCAAAGGAAAGCTATGGTATTTGGGAAGTACAGGTGTAGCAACCCTTCCCCTGTGACTACAGCTCTCCTTGGATGGAGGCTGGGAAAAGTGAAGGGGAAATGTTAGGGCAGTTTGTCCACTCATGTCCTCTCCTTGTGAAGTCTCCTGTGTGTAGCCCTTGGGGTGATGACTAGGGAGCACTCTACATCCCCAGTGAGTGCCTGTTGACCAGGGATCAATGATTGAACAGATCACAAGTAAACAAGGGGTTTCTGTGTCAGTGGTCCACTTGCTGAGGCATGATTGACAGGCAAATCTTCTCCTAGTGAATGTTTCCCAGGTGACCTCTCTCAATAGGGTAGAATATCATTTTATTACAGGAGAATTTATTATGGGTGCTAAGAAATATGATGGCCTACACTCTGCTTTCCTCACCAGCACCGCAGGTGGACTAATCAAGAAATCATAATAATTATACACCTTCACAACTCACGAAGCACTTCCTTAGCCATTCTACTATCATTAAAAAAAAAAAAACTTTGTCATAAATCATCCAGGAGCTCTTATCTACAACCCTCCTCCTGAGTGTCTGCTATATATCAACTGAAGGGAGTATGAGAAAGCTAATATTCATTAAGGATCTACCCTTAGATATTTGCAAATGCCAAATTCTAAGTAGTGATATTTGGGTGACATGTCTTCTCTATCACACATTCACTCCATGTGGCTACATAACATAAATCAAAAGCCTTCTTCACATTGCCTCCTATTTCAACATCTCTTCTTAGCACGACTGTTCTCAATACCATCACACAGCACCATCTCTCCTAATGAATTAGCTTTAGGCATTTTGTTTTTCGGTTTGGTTTTTAGCACTTCATTCCAGCTATAACTTAATAAAGAACAATGAATAGTAGCAATGGTCCTGCTGCATGGATTTTAGGCATGAAATTAGGCCTTATTCCATCTTCATGAAATGCTAATGAGCAAATAGCCCACCATGCATGGGAGTCACATGGGTGTTCAGACACAGAAAACAACCAAACACTCAGGAGTCATGATCTAAGGACTACTAATAAATGTTCTATTTAAAGTGTTTACAGTACTTAATGATAAAAGAAAGGCATGAAAATATAAAGCTGAGAAATGAAATTATCAAATATCTGTTAGTTTTCATCTGGCCCTTTCAACAAGCTTGTATCACTGAAAGAAAAAAAAAAAGTGTTCCCATGACATGAGTGAGGACAACCCAGGTTAAATAGAGCCCTTTGAGGTCAAAGTTGGCTCTCCATCCAGAGAAGTAAACATTGTGAATGCTCTCAAGGAGGTAAAAGACACATCCTTAACACATACAAATCACATGTGAAGACACAGTCTATGGTTAAGAACTTTAGACAACCTTGGAGGAGGCTGGTGGAAGCAAAACCAGGCTGTGTAAAATGAGCTCTTCCTCTGTGACGCCTATGACACCTAAAAGAATGATCACGGCAATTATACATCAGATGAAGAGGAGTGATAATTACAGAACTGAAACATTCAGTTTCAAACCCTTGGCTAGCCAGCATGGACACTAACTTTTCTATTTCCCCCATGGGAGCAGATTGGAGAAGAGACATTACAATTATCGGGACCTGGGAATTTATTCTTTCTGCTACATCAAGGAAGGGGGAGGGACAGCAGCTGGAACATTCTCATTTTACACTTTGCAAAATATAGGAAAATTCTGTCCTCTGTCCACTTAATTCCCTTCAGAAAAGACGACATGGCTCATGGCATTTAGTATGCTCTCCTCCACCACCCACATGACTTCCTAGTTGGTTTACTACCTCGCCATCTCAACTTTCTTCAAGAAACAGGTCTTAGGTTGAGGTCTTTTCCCCATTTAGAGTTGAGTTTTAGAGTGATTTTTTTCCCTTTACTTGAGGGAGTTCTGAGCACACTAAACAATTGGCTCATCTTACCTGGCAAAGGCTACATCATATGACTCGAATATCAGAAAAACAAATATTTCCTTTTTCTGCCTATTTCTTTTGAGAAAAAATATTAATAGTTCTAAAACAGACCAAATAATAGAAGCAATAAAATTCAGAGATGATATTATCCAGCAGAGTGGGGAGGGGAGGGTAGCTGGAAATTGGGGATAACAACTCATTGTTTGCCCACTAAATATTGTAACTTATTATGGACAATAAAAAAAGATTCAGAGATGAAATACTAGTTGGTGTGCAAGGCTCAAAAGTACTTGGGATAGAGTGAGTATTGATCAACAGCAACTCCGTTTCCTCCTCCAGCTTCATGAACTGTGTACAACAGAGCACAGTGAATTCTGGAAACAGTTTTATCAATCCAGAAGGGAGCTATTGTTTGCAGAGCTGTGTATGTGACTATGTATATGTCTAAGGCACTCATCACCCCCCAACATATATGATAATACCCGTTTGTTGTATAAAACAAAAAGGGCCCTCACATAACTTTGTAAGATTAACTAAAATAGTATATTTAAAAAGAAAAAAAGAATAGGCACTACTTCCAAATGCCTTATTTTTTGTCTTTATTTTATAATTAAGCCTATGATTAAGTATATTATATATGTGGATTTAGGTTTTTCCTGTCTTTATTCCCTTGTATACCATCTCTATCGAAATTAAGGCAAAATAAATATTTCCACACACTATTGCAGGGAGTAGAGAAGGGTATTTCTCTAAGGTAAAACACTATTTATGAATAAAGGAAGATCAGTAATAAAACCCTTTCTAACTAGGAGGAAGGACTAATTACTCTAGAGTCTTTGTTTTGCCATGTTTGTGGGACATGTGTATACACATGTGTGTGCTCTGCCTCTCTGACATGTGTTTGACAGAGTTTTTCACTGAACCCTGAGCTGCTAGTTTCAGTATGACTTGCTGACCAGTGAGCCCCACTGATTCTTCAGTCTCTGCTTCCCAGCAGGACTGGGGTCAGAGTACAAAGCCACACCTAGCTTGTTTTAGTTATTTTACCATGGATGGTAGGTACTAGGGATAGAACTCAGGCTGAGCAGCAGGAGCCCTCGCCCACTAAGCCATTTCCTCACTCCCTCCTCCTGAGTCTTGACTATTCTATTAAGAATCTTGAATTCAGGAACACAAATTTGAATAATTGTGACCTAAATTTATTTGACCACAGAAATTCCTATGAAAGGAGAAACATTTGGTGAAAGTATTTTTCTTAATAGTACATGTTGGGAAATACTGCTTTGTAGAATAGGGCTGTAAAGCATATACTTTTCCAAAATAAGGGAAGATTAGTATGTAGCTAAGAGCAACTGTTCTAGAGATTTCTCTAGCCCAGGGCATCTCAAACCTCGATGTGCATAATAGTCACCAAGAGATCATGTCAAATCTGTATTTCAGTTCATACATTGTCATGCAGCGGGAGGTTCTGCACTTCTAGCAAGTTTCCAGCTGGTACAGTTCGCAGAGTAGCCAAAGGCTATAATGTGCTTGTTCTCACATGCTGAAGATGCCCAGAATTGTCCAGCATGCTTTGCTATCTAATCAGTTCTTTATCCAAGAAGGGATAAGCTTGTGGAAGGGGCTTACCAGTAAAATCTGTTGGGTGTGATGCGTTCATGCATGAGTTGCCACCGTCTTCCAAAATCCATGGAGCTGTAAAGCTGCAAAACAATGAAGCAAAGGCATGACTTTGTGGAAGAATATGACTTTGTCTTGTTTATCATGGGATCTGCTTGTTCAAGTAGATATTCAATCAACTAATGCTTTTGACCTGAGTATAAATATACTTCCAGTAGCCATCCTTGTCTCCTCAAGGGCTAAAGCATTTAAAACAATTCAGCAAAATTTACTTAAAAGTAGAGCATGCATGTGACAACATTTGTCAGTTGGTATCTAAGCCAATATTATATGCAAAATGTTGTGATCTTTGACTTTTTTGCTTCCTATTTTTATATATTATGAGTAATGAATGAAACCCTTTAACATCATCAGAGATGATATGAAGCTCATTCACTTTGTCACATCTTTGAAGACAGCAATGAGAGTCCAGTCTTGTGTCTAAGAAAAATGTCCCATCCATTCAAATCTGGCATAAATGGAGCCTCCTACATACAAAAAAAAAAAACCTTTTGTGACTACTTCAGACCTACACATACCTCTTTTCTCATCTTTTCTTTAAATCCTTAAGATTTTTTATTATTTAGCTATATTCATATTTCTTGGATACATATAAATATCCATAATGTATCTGTTGTATAAATTAATATCTCAAATAGGCAGATCATAAAAGATAGTAGCTTATGCAATGAAAATGATACTCAGGTGATCTCTAGGAGTTTGGGGGTTAAAAAAGTCCCATGCATGGCTAGTAGAGTCAGATTACTTAACCACTTATTTTGTGGCTATAACCTCACCCCCTTGTAAAATATTAGGGAAGGGCCACAATAGCTGAATATAAATGAGAATGAATAGTAATAAGATTAATAAAATTCCACCTTTTCCACATTTGAGACTTATAGCTTAAAGGAAAGTGGAATAGTTCTAACAGAATTGCCAGCATTCTCTGAGTTAGTACTATTTGGCATGCTCCTGTCTCTGCTGGGATGTAAATCAGAAAAGGGACAAGGTTTATGTGCCTTCCTCCTTGTGTGTCAGTCACTATATGAAGCCTGGAAATAAACAGGTGGACCTGTCCACACCCCATTTCCTGAAACTTAATCCTGGACAAGTTGAGTTTGAGTCAAAGAATCTAGGATTTTTGGTTCCTGATGATAGTCTCAAATGTCCTATGAAATTGGTGTCTGGTTTGCCATGATAACTACACATTATATATGTGGAAGTTTTCTTTTTTATGCCCACTAACTTTTGTTAATACATAAATCAGAGGAATCCAAAAGCAAATAGCCTTCAATGTATAAAAATAGAGATAGGTGAAGTATATTCCTGAAGTAACAAGCCCTGCAGCTCTCCTTTTTAGGGCTATCCAGAACACCACACTCAGGTTACATGGTCATTTGTGAAGTTTTAAGTGCATAGTTTTACAACTCATAGAAAAAAATTGTGTGGATTTATGATAATTAGAAAATTTCATTGCACTCAAAATGGTTCATTTTCATCTTATCCATCAAGAAAATAATTATTGAACAGTAGCACTGTGGAAAGATGTCTCTTTTTGTCTAGTGACAGATAGGCAGGTAGTTATATACACAGTGAATTATACATATACACAGATTAATATAAGCTATGTAGACAGAGGATAGAAAAAAGAAATGATATATAGATGAGAGACAGTAGATATTCTTTCTTTTGGATTGTCATTTGCTCTCTCAAATTAACCTATAAGGTAGTTAAAGGTAGACATTAGCATTTTCTTTATTTACGCAAGGAAGTATATGTGCTACAAAGTGCTACAGCAAACAGCTACAATTGTCAGAACTGAGTTAGCCAATCACAAGTTTCTATCATTCTACAACAATTCTCACAGCATTTATGCAAACTGGGCTCTCACTCCATGTAAATAAGATATATCCAGTTTTGTTCATGGGACATCTAGATGAAACTATTTCCCTATTGGCCCCTCTTCCTCTTTCTGCATCTAGTAAGTTAATGAAACAATAACAGCTCTAAAGTCACTAATTACATAAGTGCAAAGACACATTTTATTTTATTAGAAATAATAACATGTATCATATATTTATGAGGTGCCATGTGATGTTTTGATACATATATTGTGGAATGACATCACAGAGTTGACATTTCAAGAGTGAATACATTTAAAAGCCACTTGTTTAGAAATGTTGCAATATAGAAAGCATTTATTATAGTTAGCATTCTGAGGAATAGATCACTAGAGATTATTTTTCTTGTATCAATACAATTTTTAAAAATAGTTTATTTACTTGAAAGCAGAGAGATACATATGAAGAGAGAGAGAGAAACAGAGAGAGTTTGGGTGTGCCAGGGCCTCTAGCCACTGCAAACAAACTCCAGATGCATGTGCCCATTTTGTGCAGCTGCTTTTTTACATGGGCACTGGGGAATTGAACTCAGATCTTTAGGCACAGGCTATCTTTCTAGCCCTCAATATAATTTTGTGCCCTTTTTCACCTCTTTCTCAGTCTCTGGTGACCCTCTGAGGTCAATTTCTTAACCTATATGTAAGTAAGATTTGTGATGCATTTTTTTTTCTTTAAGTTTGGTTCTTCACAATGCAATAATGGTGACCTTTTTGAGACGGCATACAGATATACCACACAAACAAGAAACTGGAACAGAGAATGAACCTCTCCTAGTTGAGATACCTTGAAATACTGAGAGAGGTAGAACTGGAAGAATGAGAGTCCATGAAGAAGGACGTCTCGAGCTAGGCCTTTAGAGATGAATAGTGCAGGTAGGAGAAAAGGTAGCTATGATTCATCAGGCAGAAGAAAGAAGAGCAAAACTGCCAAAATGACCCAATATTATGAGCTTTAGAGAGGAAGAAAGAACATGGTTACTGTTACTAGCCAAAAATGACATAGAGATCGTCTGACAAGCTGCTGATGTGTTTTTCCACCCATCAACCTATTTCATGTGTGTGTGTGTGTGTGTGTGTGTGTGTGTGTGTGTGTGTGTGTGTGTACATACTAGGGATGAGAAATGGGAGTGAGATGTATGAATAGATTTTATTGCAAAACCAAGTTTTCTAAATAGAGTTTAAAAAATGGTGCACTTTCCTTCCCTTGGCAGGTGTCTGAGGGACAGATGCTCAGTTTTAAGTACAAGTTTCCCAATTCTGCCTAGATGAGATTTTTGGAGCCCTTCTACAGTCCAAAATTCATACTGCCATCCACAATTCCCATTATAGCAAGTAAAACCCTAAAACCTTCAAATAAGCCCAACATAACTGCACCATCCACTGCTGACAACTCCAGAGACAAGTCAGGAAAGACCATGAGGCACTCACTGACTTTGCTGGTGTCTCTGTCCTCCAGGAAAGCAATTATTCCTTCCATCATGGATGTTCCTGAATGGGGAGAGAGATTCCTGGGACCTGCCGATGGGAAAAGCATGGCTCCTCTCATCTCATACTGAGCACAGAAAGAATAAGCAGTTCTGATATCCTCTCTGGTCTCTGGTTTTGATTTTTCAGCTCTACAGCTTGACTGATGGGGAGAAAATTAAATTGAATTCTCTGCCTAGAGGCAGATTCAGAGGAACACAAAAGAATAGCCTCCAATTCATTAAGGGCCTGGATTTAGCTTCCTTGTCTCCCCATCTACAGTGAGTTACTGAGTCTGAAATGTATTTTTATTTTGCCATAAGTTAGATCTTTGCAGCTTTTTCATTCACACATGTGTTCATCCCCTTCATTTAATCATTTGTGCATTTATTCATTCATTCACAAAAAACATTCTATTAAACAAGCATCAGTCTATAGGAACAGAACTAAGTGCTTGGATTATAGAGATCAAAGCTGTCAGTGGAAGGTAGAAATGCATACCATTACCCTCATGAAATGTATACTGGGATAATCTCTGTAATTCTAAACCCAGGAACAAACAGCATTTTCTTCTTTCACTCTAACTTTTTCATTACATCATTATACCTTTCAAAAGGAATAATTAAACAGAGTGAACATTCAACAGGAAGCTTTTAGAAAAAGCATTTAATGATGTGAAAAAGCTCATATTAGTCCATTCATATAGTGCATTTAAATGAAAATGCATAAATATATATATATAATATAAATATAAGTAAAACCTACATGTCAATTGCATTTGAATATTGCAAGCTTAAAACATATTAAAACGTATGCCAGTGTTGGTGAAATGGTTCAGCTGCCAAAGCCACTGGCTTGCAAAGCGTGATGGCTCAAGTTTGATTCCCCAGTAAAGCCAGAAGTACAAAGTGATGCACGAATCTGGAGTTTGTTTGCAGAGGCAAGAGCCCCTGTTGTGCTCTTTTCTCTCTCTTCATCTCTCTTTCTCTCTCCCTCTCTCCTTCTCCTTCCTTGCAAACAAACAAAAAAAAATTAAATATGCCAAAATATGAGCAGTGGTCACCTCTGAATTATAGAATTATAGGTAATGCATATAATTTTTAAAATTTCCATCAATTTAAGGATTTTTTATAGCGAGTAATGTTATATTTCAGTAATAATATAAGCCTCCATTTTATTCTACTTATATTTTGTACTAAAAAGGTTTTATTATTAAGTATATGTTACTATATTTCATTCTTAATTGGCTAGAATTAAATTTTCAATTTTTGAGAGGTAACTGGAATTACACAAAATTATATGAGATTTTCAACACAATAGTACAGAACAGAAATTATTCCCAACAGTGGTGAATTCTTTCTTGGGCAGACATTGCACCAGCTCACAAGGAGTTCATATATCCCTACAACCCAATGTGTTTTATGAAACATTATAATAAAATGTGTTTTGCAAATAATAAACATCCTTAAAAACAGTCTTTGAACAAAGTCACACATAGACGGCCAAGTTCTACCCTGCATCCTGCCTCAACACATCTCCTCCTGAAAAGACATTATTTTTGGATATGGCCACAGAACAATCAGACTCTATTTTTACCCTGTCTTGGCTGCTTATCTTGAACTCATGGTTTTCTGTTTGTTTGTTTGTTTTTTGTTTTAACAAACACATACTCAACAGCATCCCATATGTAGAGTCCTAAATGATCCTCCAAAACAGCTGAAAAATACAAAAGAACATGCTCTTTTCCTTATTGATTCAGTTATTAGCTCCCTAATTACATCAGCCTGCCAAGGAAGCGCATCTGAGAGCCCATGAACTGAACGGTGGATTTAATCAATGGGATATTCCATAGAAAGAATAACAGGTTGTACCTGGGGAGTTTAAGTTCAAAAGATAACATGAGATCACAAAGCATCAGGCATTACTATCAGCACACAGACACAGAATAACACAATGAAGTCCTAATCCCTGGATCTCAGAAGGTGACCTATTTAGAAAGAGCCTCTGCATATGAGGTAAAATGAGGTCACTGGGATGCCTCTGAATTCATATGACTGGTGTTCTCCTAAGAGGACAGAGAGCCACAGAAGGAAGGCAATAAGAAGAAACCAAGGGAAATGTCCCTGTGCAAACAGAGGGATATAAGAAAGGACCTGTGAGTCAACAGATGCTTCAGGTTGCTGGCAAACCACCAGGCATTGAGAAGAGGCAATGGAGGAATCCTCCACAGATACTTGAGGAATCCCAGCTCTTCCAGTATTTTGATTTTAGAATTCTAGCCCCCAGAATTGTGAGAAGCAGTTTGTGACAATGCTACATTAGCTCCAGGGAAGCAGGACAGGAATTTCATACACATCACAGAGAACAGGTCGCCTGGAGGGAGCTAGGAGTATCAGGTCTTGCTTGTCTTTAAATGGCATTTAATTGTAGGGTCAGAAGTGTGGTTTAGGGCTACAGAGTTTCTATCAGTGATTTTATTTCTCTGTTCCTTGCAATTTTACCATAATACAGAGGGAAAGATACCTTCTAAAAATTGAGACTCCTTAATAATCATATGGACATATCTGGACACAGTCAGAGGATATAAGAAAATATACATTTTAGGAGCTTTTTGCTGTTCAGGCTCTTGAGCCAACCAATTTCCCACTTAGGAAGAAAGGATGGGTTAAAACACAACTGAAAACTTCGCCCTTGAAAGAAAGTGCAAACTTGATGAATAACTATTCCAATTTTGCCCACAAAAGCTGAGGGTTTGGATAACTTTCAAGTAACTTCTTATGATGGTCATGTGATGGTCAGGTGTCTGCAGGGACCACCCCTCCCCTTCCACTCCTCCCCTTCCACCTCTCCCCTTGAGAGGGAGGTGCCTAGTTAGAGCTACAACCTAGGTGCTAAAACTGATTGGTCAAATATGAACCAATCAGCTGTGGACTTAGATTAACTTCCCTAGAGGAAGTCGCTCTCTTTCCCCACTTGGCCTGGCCGCAGAGGGATCTCTGAATTTCCAGGCCTTAGGAAGGTAAGGCCTACCATTAGCTGGGGTGGGGGGCAGGCTCCAGACTTTTTCCCTCATGAATCTCTCTCTCTCATGATGGGAGCTCACTATTATCTTTTCTTTGGCTGCTTATTTAGCTAAATAAAATAATATAAATTCTGCTAAACTCTCTGACACGTGTTCTCCCCACACTGGTGGTTGGAGAACTCTGTAACTTCCCATGTTTCCTTAAATAATAAAGTTTCCCACTATGCCTTACTATCTTGTTGTCTATGGTTTTAACTCTTTAACTTTATAGACAAGAGCTCGGATATTCTTTAACTTGGGTTGCATTGAGATATTTACTGGGGGCTATCTTAATTCCAACCCTTCCCCACTCCCGTATCATAATCCGTATCAGTCATTTTGTAAAAAAATAAACTGACTGAGGTTATAGCTCAGTGGTAAATTCCCCATCTCTCTCTCTTCTCTCTCTCTCTCTCTCTCTCTCTCTCTCTCTCTCTTTCTCTCTCTTTCTCTCTGTTCAAAAACATATGGCCTCTGCATCTTTCTTTGGAGCCACAGTAGTACCTAGAGATTTAGGGAGAACCCACGGGTTGTGATAGTGTTTATTTACAAGGGAATAAAGAAAAGCCAGGCTCACACTGCTGTAGAGTTCTTCCCAACATGTGCCTTTGGTGGCTCCAGTCAGGCTTTGTTTAAAGAATTTCTCTCTTCATTACTAGTGAGAACAAATCCATCCCATAGTCCCCTGAGTTCTAGGGACACAGGCTAGAGCTCCTGTCCTCAGCCCTTGGGTGGCGTACATTTCTCAATCCTTCATTTAACAAATATTGATCATATTTCTATCAAGAACCAAGTATTGAGATGTATTTTTAGTGCCTGCCTTCAAGGATTTTAAATTTCTAGCGAGGACCCAGAGTTCAAAGGCCCTTAAATGCATAACACAGGTAGAGGACTGTGGACACACTGTTATTAATTCTACTCATCAGACACCGGCTCCCCTTGTCCATTCCTAACACAGCAAAAGAGATTCTCTGCTTCCTCCAGAGGATGATTTCCCCCACTTTTATTGAAAAGCTTGGCCCTATAGGGCTGTCTTTTATTTTACTGCGTTTGGTAGAGACAAAAATTAAAAAAAAAAAAAAAAAAGATTTCACTGTAGTCCCAAGTCTAAGGAAACCCAGAGCAAGTGTGATGACGCTCGGCAGAGGTTGGTTCACTGCAATGCTAGGGAAAAAAAAAAAAGAACTCAGTGAGCTCTTAGCCTGGGCTTACCTGTGCCTTTGCTGAATAGAATGAATCCAGTATCTTAGGAGTTTATTTCTTTCCAAGGGAACATGAAAAGCCAGATTTTTTCTGAGAAACATCTATTTTATAATTTTGATAACAAATTCAAACACTTAAAAGTGCTTCAGGGGAAATAAATTTTACCCAGTTGACTAGACGCTGCCTTAGGGACACCAGTTATGAATTATTTCAGATTAGATGTACACCTGCCTCAAGAAGCGAGTGGGTTTGCTAAATTTGGCAAATAAATGTAATTCCTAGGTAATTTCAATTAAAAAGAACTGTTAATAACATTTAATATATGTGTGAAGAAATATTAAAGCTATACTTTTTACATGAAATTCAAATTTATCTGGATGCCCCATAACTTATATGGGAATAGTACTATTAAGTTTCTTCCATTCCATTTTCCATTTCTACAATTATATATTATAAAATTTATTCCCTTTCACTATACATTTTTGTTCTTTGACATTGGACTTGTCCCTTGAACAAGTTAATTAAGAATCTTGGAATTGACATAAATTACCCCCCATAGTCAGTGAACTGAATTTCACTTGTTCATCTATTAAGTTTTATCTGATCACTTGGCATGTACTAGGCTCAGTTCCATGTGTGATGATAAGGAGGGATACATGTTATCTCTTCTGTGGCCCTTAAAAAGTCTAAACAAGGTAACTGCACCACAAGGAAGCCATGCCAGGGAAGAAGGGACATTCACAGAGGGCACCGTGAGGAGCAGTGCTTAACTCTGCTGGGCTGGGAAATGCCTACAAGTTGTCATGAATGGGTAGGTATCATAAAGAAGTTCAACATCAACATAGAACAGCTGATGGAAATGAAACAAAAACATGATGTCATCTCCAGCAAGAGTACGTTTCACTGTACATGGTCCAAGTAGCTTTATGTGAGGAAGACAAGGCAAAAATGGAAAGGGATCCAAACAGAGCATCTCTAGGCTTCCGGAGAAAGGACACAATGCCACCAACATGTGGAATAAGGAAGTCATAGAGAGTCAAAGACTGGCTTTTAGAATGAGGACGATAAAAACAGAAAAAAAAAAAAAGATAGGCAGCTGAGTATTTGTCAAATTTCAAAACAATCCCATTGAAAACAAAAATAAATAAATAAATAAATAAGGCAAGGCTGCAACACCAAAATAAAGGGACTGCTTTTAGAGGAAAATTCATAAAATTTGCCTCCAGAAAAGTTGGTGAAAATAGCAGGATATTCTATAAACAGTCTTTTAACAGAACCATCAAAACAACAGTTTAAAACCCAAAGCTTTGTATCAAAGCAGGTCCAATGGACAAAGGGAATAAAATGTTCTGCTGGGAATCTGAGGGTTGACCTTGAGCATTTGAAAGGGCAAATATATTCATGTCTTTATTTCTTACCTTGAAATTCTGTGCCTATTCTGAAGTCTTGTACAAAATATATCTGTGCTTAGAATAACTGAGAGAATGGTTCACAAGTCTTCTATGATGTGGATTATCCCCACACACACACCGAAAAAAATTCTCCAACTATGATTTGCCCATTTCACCATCTGTCACATGAAAGGAGAGTATTTTCAGGCTCCATTTGGAGGAAGAGGGGGGACATGGCCTATGCTTAAGGGACTGTCTGATATGGCTGGGGCAACATCATTGGCTCAAGTGTGCTTTGTGCAGGGTTACTACAAGGGGTCTGTGATCATTGCTTGGTGTCAATGGCAATGAGAATTCTGGACTGGATATGAGAAAACACTCCCTGGGCAGTGTTTTTATTTAAGGCCCCATAATTATAAATGAACAAAGGAGATAAAAATGCATATTCTTTAATGGTGCCATAATTGCCAGCAGACCCCATCCGCCAACACAATAGGCCTTACTTTTACCATGGTTTGGCATGACTCTTCTCTTCATAAACCATATGATTGGATGAGCCAAACCTTCTATTTTCTATGTCAGAGTCAATATCCCTGGAAGAGAAGCTCATGTCTCTGAGGTCCAGTTATGAAAACAACTAACAGATGAGGCTTACCTCATAATCACAACACAGCCCTGGGTCATTGAAACTGGGTCTTTAGGCTTTGCAGGCAAGTGTGTTAACCACTGGGCTAACTCTCCACCGCTCTCTCAACTTCCGAATTGTAGATACAATGTGTCCAGCTGCAGGAAGCTTTTGCCTCCATGACGCCCCCATAAGGATGAACTCTATTATAAGCTCAAAGACAAGGCCAAAATAAATTCCTCTCCCTTTAGGTTGCTCTTATCAAGTATTTGATTACTGAAAAGAGAAAAGTTACTAAATCACTAATCTAATGTTACACTGCTAGTTAGTTGTACAGTCAAAATTCTAACTCAGGGTTCCTGACTACACAACTGAGTGTTCTCTTTTTTTTACTAAACTCTGCTCTATTTTATGCTAGCTGCTTGATTTTAAAAGAAAAATAAGTTAATATAGCCTTACAGGAATAATGGCTCATTTGGTTATGCTGTGCATGAATGACATTATATCTTGAATTTATCTAGTGCCTTTATTTACAAATCATTTCACAATTCATTTTATTCTCTTTTATACTGAATGTTATTTTCTAGGCTAATAGTAATGTAAGACAATCTTACAAACAATTTACATAGTATTTACTAAAATCTATTCTTTTGTCTCCACAGTCTTATTCCCTTGACCATTTTCCTTTGCAATCAGAGTCTATTCAATTTTATATATTGCAATTCAGAAATGTCTCATATTAAGCTGTATACTTTGAACAAAAAAGCTTGTTCCTTGGTGAATTGACTTCAATGGTCTCATCCACATTCCCCTTTCCACTGGGTCTTCTTTCCTCTTTGGATAATGGTTTTGGTTTCACATCCTAACCTATTAACATCCACTTTATCACCACATTTTCTGGCCCTTTCACCATGTCTAATGTGTCCTTAACTCTATCTCCAAGTTCATATTTACTAGTCCTTCTCAAAGACCTAGATTTAGAAAGAGGTGAGGAGAACTTAACTCCTTTAGCTTTAGGTCATTCATTAAATCATTATCATTAAGTATTAACATAATACTAACTACCATCAATTTGGAAGAAAAGATTTCACTATTCCTACCATATGAAACCTAATTCAAGATAGTCACATAGGCTTATAATTTTAGTACTAAGAGAGGAGTTAGCAAATCTAAGTTCATTCAAAGGAAAAAAAGTTACAGGAAGAATGTTGTGCATTTCAAAGTCAGTTTTTCAGAAGATAAGGAAGGACCGAAACTAACATGTGCAGAGGGTTTGCCCTGGGCAGGCCTTCAAGTATAAATTTTTTGTTTAATTAAGAGGTAATAAATTCTATGTGATGGTGATATCTGTCCACACTTCCTGACAGGAGACACTGAAACTTCATGGTACTATGAACTTGCTCAAGATCTCCAAGGTGTGTTCCTTAACATCTCATTTTGAAATCAGCACTCATTCCAAAATATTGAGCTTCCACTAAGACATAAGTTATTTCAAGAACGCAAAGTAAATTGAAAGAAGGTGCTAATGTTTACCCTAGGAGGAAAATGGGACAGGAAGCTGAATAATGCATAAGGAAGTCTATACCAGTTGTCAAATGTGGGAAAATATTCAGGAACCAATAATGTTTTCTTCCACACAGCGATGAAGGGCTGAAGCAAGACCAAAGCTGATACCTAGGTTAAAGGAATTGTTGGTCTCACGTAAGAAACAATACTCTATGATTAAATACTTTCTATGGTTCAGAAGAGCTAGTTCACATCATGGCAGGTTTTCCAGGGACTTAGGTGATGCCTTTAAGCAGAAGATGGATGAACACTTTCATTACAGTGATATTATTAGGAAATTAATGTGTCAAATGAGATTTTAACTTGAGTTCTTTGGTTGCTTCAAGTATGTGTTTCTTGGTTTTTCATCCAACAGCAATCATTTTAACAGTAGACTCCAGAAGAGTACTCTCTACTGATACTACCTTAACATTGTGGAAGACTTTTTATTGAGACCCCAAATATTGAGGAAAGGCCCAAGACTGCCTGGCAGCTATGCATAGATTCAGGCTGCCTGTATCTAAGGCCTTTGTTTGTGAAGGGTTTCTCAGCATATTTTGAGGACCTGTAGAATTTATTCCCTCACTTTAGAATCTAGGCATATGTTATAATGTATGTTCCCCATAGACTCGGGTGTTTTATTAAAACTTATCTTCAGGTGCCTGGCTAGAGTAGGTGTCACTGTGGGTAGATCCTGGGGTCCAGACCTAAGGCACATTGGGGGGGCAGTTCTGTTTTCCAGCCAAAAGGTATGCAGAGAGTTTTGTGCTCTGCCTGGGTCTCTGCTGCTTGCAGCCAGTTTATGTTTCCAGTGCTTTTGATTTTCACTGGCTCTTTGGTTGTTTCTTTGTGCTTGGATGTATGGAAACAGCTTCTTCTGACACTGACAGTACATTCCCCCTGGTTCTGTAGCCCTTTCTCCCATAATCTTTGCCTGTTTGGGACGTTAGTCACAGCAATGTGAGATGACTACACCAAGGAGTCTTTGTTCTTTGTTTTGGCATCAGAATGCAGTGTGAATGACAGTGTCCCAGTTCTGTATGTTATCTCTGAGGGCCTTGGATACTTCCAGTCTTTTGAGGTGGAAAAGAAGCCAATTCAAGCTGAGTCCAGAAAAAAAAATCACCCCACTGACCCACAGAGTGGTGAGAAACAATGAATAGTTTCAGTTTCAAAACCTCTAAGTTGGGAAGATGTTTATATATAGCATTAGCTCACTGGAACACAGACTCGAGTTCTAGGTCTCTCAATGAAACAGAAAATCAGATTTGAGAAAGACTCATTTCATTAAATTTTTTGTATGAGGTAAAGGTCTTGCTCTACATTCGCAGCTTTTAAATTTTAGAGTTATCCAGACACCTCTTTAAATGAGTGTAAAACCCCCTACCTCATGGACACCCAGTACACCCACCAAGGAGGCACCCCTGTGTGGGGAGAGGGAGGAGGGAAATAGGAGTGCCATCATAAGATTTGCTTATATAATATATCTAGTTAAGGCTAATAAAGATGATAGATAGATAGATAGATAGATAGATAGATAGATAGATGATAGATAGATAGATAGATAGATATAAAATGAGTGTATAATGTGATTCTTTCTCTATCAGTTCTGATTATGTGGGACAGGTCTTGAGCATATGATTCAAAAAGCTGCCAAAAAGTTCTAAAGAAAATGTTAAGGGACTACACGGGGAAAATCAGTTCTAAATAGTATTTGGAGAATTTTGGAGACAGTCAACCTATAAACTACATTCTGGTTGGAGGAACTACACGGGGAAAATCAGTTCTAAATAGTATTTGGAGAATTTTGGAGACAGTCAACCTATAAACTACATTCTGGTTGGACAATGGCCAGCTGAGTATCAGGTGTTCCTTAGAGATGAGACCATTATACACTTTCGCTAAGGACCCATTTTAACCAGAAACGACCTTCAGATGGAAACCTCAGATTCCTGAGAACATGCTCTATCAGAAGACATGGAGCTAGGATGATAGACTGTCTCCTCCTAGGACCATGGTGTCCAAATGTCACTGCTAGAATTCAATGAGACAGCAAAATCACAGCCTCAGCAAAAATGCAGAGCAACAGCTGGACTGCATGCCCTGAAAGTACAATGCATTTATTACACAGATAATTAGGACTCCTTCTAAATGCAAAGACAATAAACTCTGTGTGCTTAACAAAGGGGCTTACATGGCCTGCGAATTCCTGCCAAAAACCCTCAAATTGCACTGCTCCCTTGATGCTAAAATGAGGTAAGGAAGAAGACGGGGTACAGGCAGGATGGCAGTATCTGCTTCAAGTTCTTCTGCTCTTGGATTTAATGATCCAAGTAAGTGACTTTCAACTTTGAGTTAGTGTTTCCTAGCATATTAGACAATTCTGATTCCTCATTCACAAACAAACAAACAAAAAAGAATAGCCAAAATTTCTCATTTTCATAGTTTGATCCAGGTGTCCCCCACAAATGAATGTGTTCTGAGTGCTTGATCCCCAGCTGATGGCTGTTTGGGTACTGTAACCTTGCTGGAGCTGTATTACTGGTGGTAGGCTTATGAGTGTTGTAAACCAGCTTCCCTTTGCCAGTGTTTGGCACACCTTCCTGCTGCTGTTTGCAGTGTTTTGGTGGAGGTGATGTCCACCCTCCGCTCATGCCATCATTTTTCCTACCATCATGGAGCTTCTGCTTGAGTCCATATGCCAAATAGACCAATTCCTCCTAAGTAGCTTTGGTTGGGTTCTTTTCTGCAGCAATGAGAAAGCTAACTACAACACTCATAATAGAACACCTTGGACACAGGTATTATTAAGGTTCCCCAGGTGATACTAGTGTGGAGTTAGGGTTCAGCATAATTGGTGTAAAGGAAACATTGTCAAACTATGACTGGGCTATTTTCTTTTAAAGTAGATCAAACAAGTGGCACTCACTCATTTAAAGTTGAATGGTTGGGGTAGAAATCACATGGTCATTAGAATGTTAAGCATTTGTTATCTAGTCTTTTACAGAAAAAGTTTGCTGCCCACTGATCTCCAATAATGAAATATTTTATATTGAGTTCCCCTGGCTTCGTTTCTCATTCCTTTAAACTTATTCCTCCAATAGGGGAATCCCAAAGCACATAATAATATCAAGAACTAAATATCGGAAGAGCTTATGATGTTACAGGCACTAGGCTATGTCAACACAAGAGACACAGCTCTCACCTCAAAGGGAATATTATTTTTGAGCCAAATAAGAGTAACCATGGCCCAGGAACACAGATTTATGCTACCCCAATTCCATGTTCTAATGTGTTAACAATTTCATAAAGATTTTATAGCTACAGAACAGAAAGAAGAACGTCATAAATCAAGGCACTTTACAAATACACTGGCTGACCATCAGGTAGGCGGGTTACAGCAAAGCTTCAAATGCTCTGATGACATTCTTAGCTCTTGGGTTGCTTGAAGCTGCTGGTCTGCTAGTAAGTTCCAAATAGGTCACACCTGATCAACTGATAGTCACGTGGCTATGAGGTCAGACACACAGGTAGGCAATAATGGCTGTTGGAGGCGAAAGACGGCCCAAGGAATTCTGGCTCTGATCTTGTACCTTTCTCTCTCTCTGGGATCACAGGAGCTTTATCAGTCCTTGCTGGCGTAAGGTGTAGCAGATGCAACGTGTCTTGGGAACCTCAGTTCACACTAACTGATTGTTGTCATCTCCTTTAACCTCGCAAGCACCGTGTTTGAGGACCTCCAGTTATTTTTGTTTTATGGGACAGAAAACAGAGCTTGGAAGAAGAACAAGCCACTTGTCCTAACACACAGAGTAAGTGTGGAAGTTGGATTAAGACTTCCCTGTCTTAGTTCATGGCCCACAGGCTCAAACACCATATCTACCCACAAAGTTTTACAGCGCTGATATGGGTACATGAGCTGATTTGATCTATGCTTACAACTGAGGGAGCTTTGTTTGGTCACATCAAGGGATCAGGGTTCTGGTAATTACCCTGCCCTGCCAACTTCATGGTCTGACCAGATGATTACAAATGAAATCAAAGTCCTAGGAATTCTGAAACTAGTATTTTGTCGCTTTCTCGTGAGACATGCCTGGCTATATTTCATTCAGCAATTCAATGAGCACTTTTGCATGTATTAGAGATGGCTGGGGAAATAACAGGGAATAAGATTCTTGGAAAACACTGCTGATTCTTGGTTTCATGGAGTTTATAGGATAGTAATGTCATGGAAATAAACAAATGCATATTTATATAGACATAACCAAGTATACATATACACAGCTGATTTTGCTTTTCCTGGCAGTTATAATCTATAAAGTCATAGTTAATGCTGATTTAGTGAATGGTAAAACATTGCTTTTAATGGAAACAAAAATGAGTTTCTATTGATAATATTTTCAGCAAACAATGTTCATGGCCTTGTGTCGGGCTTGTTTCTGTTTAAAGACAGTTTGTTTTATATGCATTGTGGGTGCATGAACATTGAACTTGTGGGTAACAACAGCACTGTAACTCATGCCTTGGGAAAGCTTGCCTATGCATGCATTTTTCCATACGGCACATCACAGTCTTCATGTTCTTCAAAATACCAGACAACCCCTCTGCACTATACCTGTGGCTCCATTTTATACAGGAAACCCCAAAAGAAAGCAAAGGCATATAAAATATGCAGCACAAAATGGAGTAAAGAAAGAGTACTGTTTCCAGAAGGTTAGCTGACAGAAGAATGCAGTGTCCCCTTGTTGAACCTCAGCTGGTTTCCTGAGCATCAGGTGACTCATACTTTCTGCCACTCTTCCTTTTATCTGTGAAAGCCCATGAAAATGCCAGGCATGGCTTTGGGCATCACAAGTATATTTCAGCAAGTCAGCAAGTTGGCAGATCCAGAATCCCTGAATAATGAGGATCAGCTGTACAGTGTCACCCAGAAAGAACTGAGAGTATTGAAGCAGTGTTAGCAGAGAAAGAGCTTAAGTGACACTTGTCGAGGTGGCCAGGCAGACCTCTCAGAGGAGCTTACACCCAAAAAGAAAGTAGGGAGAGCATCTGAATAAAAGAGCTACCCAGGAGAGAGGTGTGGCAGGAGAAACAGCTCTGAAGTGGACATTCTGTGGACACTTCAAAACCACTACACACCAGCATGGCTCCAGCAGAAAGATGGGCCTATTGACAGGATGGAGTCAGAAGCCAGTTTGTTCTGAACTGGGTTCCAGCCTCCTTTCGTGCATGGAATCTGCTGAGGTGCACATAATTTGTGGGGAAGGCTGCTGTGATCTTGTTGGCAGAGGAAAGATCACCAGCTGCTTCTGGAAGCAGAAATTGGAAGAACCAGGGGGGTCATAGGAGGTAGAAGAAGCATGAATGAATGCAGCAGACAGTGAGGAGTGAAGACTTGCACCAAACTGCCCAGACTTGGCTTAGAGAGAAATTAAATAAAACACTTCAGGGAACTCAGATAAGACCACAGAATGGCTGTGAGGTATGAGAGAAACAGGATTCATGGCAGCTGTGAGGTTCAGGTACCATCAGTAGGGCAGTGGAAAGAGATGGGACCAACCAATCACACTTGGGCTACATTTTGAAGATGAAAGTGATCAGATCTGCTGTTCTGTTAAAGTTGGGTGAGTTTTTTAAGCCTTTAGAAAGAAGGTTGCTATAATTAAAGTCTGGAAACAAGGGAAGGAAATAATAGCCTATGAGTGTCAAAAGTTGGGTGCATTAATTTATTCCATGTGTGTGTGTGTCTGTGTGTTTGTGTGTTGGTGTGTGTGTGTGCACATGAGCAAGCGAGTGAGAAGAAAATCACAAATAAATATAAAAATAAATATCAGGCACTCATCTGTCAATCATCCACTGTGTGTGCCCTATAATGTGCTCAAGAAAAGGCAGATATATAAAGTGGACACTCTAGAGTAAGGCAAAATCTTTTGGGGAAAATGGACAAAGATACTGTGGTAGTTTTGAATAAATGTCCCCCAATAGAATTTATTATAATTGTGTTTATTAAATTGTTAATTGTCTCTAGGCTTCTGGCTGGAGGAAGTGTCACTTTGGCCTGGCCTCCTGGGGTCATGACACCCTTTCTAAATTGAATGCAAAATACTAGGAATACATATGCAAAACAGCAGCCAGAGCCCCAGTCTGGCAATTCTGCCATTTTGTGAGTCACAATGTTACAGTGTGCTTGCTTGAGGTGCTGATGATAGGTTTCTCTCTCTGCTTGCTTCTGTGAAAGGGAGCCAACCTTTTCCTTAATTTCTCCTGGATTTATTATTTCAATAAATACTTTCCTCCCGAAAATTGTGCCTGGTTTGGAGATTCATCCCAGCAGCATGTGGCTGACTACAACAGATACAGACAAGTACTAAAAGAAAAAAATTTTGATACAATTTCTGAAGCCAGAGGAGTCACATCAGACAATCCTCAAGGCTGCCTGCAAAGATCACTGGAGTAAAATTCAAAATTCAGTCTACTGAAGAATATGCATGTCCTTGATATGAGAAAAGATGACAGAGCTGGCCTCAGAAACAAAAATGTTTCAGCTCAGACAGTTTGGGTGATAATTAAATTGCTCCTCGAACCTCTTTGGGAAAACAAGCTCAGGAGAAATAAAACTAGGCAGGCCAACAGCCACCAAAACATGAAATTCAGAATAAATGTTCCCTTGCTCAAAGGACAGCCCATTGATCTCAGGTTCAGCACTCCTGATTCATTCCATCTCACATCTCAACTCCATCCAGATGCACCTGTTGTGTATAAAGTGTAACCAACAGCCACTGTGGGAGACAGATGCCCACAAAGCTAAAAGCCATTGTGCATTGGAGTTGCCTGCATGAACAGAATACACATACCTTCAAGGTCTGAACAAGGAAAAATATAGCTCCCTTGAGGAATGTCTCTGTTGAAGGCAGAGCACATATTGGTTTCTCCCTTTCTCTCTGGTCCCAACACTGACAGAGACAGGACTGAAAAATGAGGCCGAATCCTTCCCCTTAGTTTCCTCAGGACAGCTGTTAGCAGCCGGCATTTTGAGAAGAATTTACTCCAGAAATCCAAGAGGGAAATAAACAAAGAAAACATAAAAAGCACAGAGCAGGGGTTCCTGACCCAAAAATAGCTAAGAGTGTACCTTGCCACACACACAGGTCCCATTTCCTTACCCATTCTGTTGGAAAGTTCCACAAGCAGAAATTCCTAAGCAGGAGGTTGGCACATGCGGGCATACATTGACACATGGACACACAGGGCTTGGATGCTTTCTTTCGAGATGCTCCTGGAAGTGGAAGTTCAAATCCAGAGGGTTTTTGATTTTTTTTGGAGAAAAATAAATAGGCATCCAGGTTTGTAAAGCCTTGTTGATAAAAAAAAAAAAAAGTGGATTTCCTGTTCCTTCAACACACACAGCAAAAATGTGGGTTGCCGAAGACCTGGGTTCACTTCTCCATTTCCCTGTCCCAACATTATCTCCATTTCATGAGATATTTGCACTTCCTGCCTGGAAATGTCCCATGAGATAAACTCCAGAACCCTCTCTGAAGCAGTGCGGGCTGTTTGGTCCACATCTTTGTATGAATGCCCACTCAGAGAACAGGTCAGCTACACTGCTCACTACCTCAGCAGACACAAGAACATACAAGTATGTGAAACCCTTTGAGAAAAATCAGTCAGGTCACCCAGAGGGTCCCTAAGGGTTTAGGGAATTCATTCTGACTCAGAGTTTCACTGTAATTACTGCATTTCACCTCTGAAATGTGGATTGCATATAGATAGATGCTTTTGTCCAGCATCTTGCTTTCTTTTAGACTTCAACATGATTGCTCAGGGAGTGCTAAATACTGACTATGTTTCCTTGACAGAGTCAGATTATCAGGACAAAAAGAATTAGGCTAGAGAGAAGGGCTGGCTTCTTAAACCAGCATCTTCTCTTCTCTTAGCCTACTTGCCAAGAAATTAGAACCACTCAGTGTGTGAGCTTACCCCCCGTCTTCCAGCTGGATCCGAGGCTTTGACAATTTCTTGTGATTTGTCTCACTACTCTCCTATCTCCATCCAGAGTTCATAATTTTGCCAAGAAACTTAGAATTCATTCTTCATTTCTTTCTCACTGCATTGCTCAGCAACCACAGAGATGTCTCCACTGATTTTCTAACACTCTCCACCACTGTCCCCCAGCCAGGGACACAAGTTCCTATTGGATCCAACATTTGGACGTGCTCACTGTCTGTGGCGTGATTTATAGACAGGCAGCTTCAATTACGATTTCTCTTATTCCTTCCACTGGCTTATAATGCTGAAAACACAGAATGCCAGGATGGCACGGTACATAGCCTCTGACTCAAACAACTTTCTACCCACAGCCCGGGGCACAAAAAGAGCTACCCTGCCAAATACAATGACTCAATCCATCAGTGCCAAAGATAAGAAGTGCAGGGCTGCCTTCCTCTGAAATGTGGGCCCCACCACAGCACTGCCCTCTCCAACCAGCACTGGGAACTCTGCTCTCCTTCTGGCTAGGCTCTCAGAGGCCGTCGGTTCTATGGGCCAAGTGATTTCAGGAACAGCAGCCAGCAGACAGGAATTGGAGGATTAAAACATAAATCTGCATATGTGCTTGTGTTTCCAATCCTTGTTTATACACAGCAATAAAAAATAAAACCAGTAACTGAAATGAAAATGAATAGACCTATTTATCTACTGGCACTGGCTTGACTTTCATATTGTTGGTTTGAGACTGATCAGAACTCTAAACTAGTATTCCTCCAAATTGGAGATTTTGTGAGAAATTCCCAGGTTATCTTACTAGGAGTGAGCCTGGAGGAGGAGGAAGAGGAGGAGGAGGCCATGGGGAAGAAACAGTGTCTGTTAATTGGTTAGAAGAAGGAGCCTATAAAACACCAGGGTGAATGACCTTGCCACACACCTAGTCACAGTTCCTTCTAAAGCTCTCTTTATGATATACTTAATGGTGTTCATGGTACCCTAGAAAGTATCAATTCTAAAGCTCCATCTTTGAGTCAGGTGCTTAGAGGGAGTAGTTGTCATTTCATATACACTCAGTCTATTTCCAGTCAGCTTAACCTGACTCACACTGATTCTCTCCTTTCTCTGACCTTCAGTATGCCCCCAAATGATATTCCAGATGAAATCTCTTAAGAACTCAGCATCTGGCAATTAGGATATTCCATGCTTATATTGCCTTAATTATTAAAATTACGAATAGCTTTTTAAAGCACTAATAGATTTTAAGAGGAGACATTTTCAACATACAGAAAATTTACTACTTATAGTAATAACATAGAGTTCCCATATATTCCATCATCTTACCCAGTGTTATTATCATCTTGCCTTAATGTAGCATGTTTGTTACATTTTATTATTAGCCAATACTGATAATTGTTACTAACAAAAACTCTATTTTGCACCACAGCTCATAACTTGTTTTTGACAAGCATATAATGGTATTTGTTCACCATTATACTATGACACACTCTCACTGCTATAAAAACATATGTTCTATTTATTTATCCCACCCCATTCTCAAAACACACCAAGGCCCTAGCAACCATTGATCTTTTTATTGCATCCCAAGTTTTGCTCTTCCTCAAAAGCCTGTAGTTAGATTTAAGTTATTTTGTGACTTTTCATATTGACTTCTTTAACTTAGTTTTTTTTTATTCCAGAATTTTTCTAGCAAGAATTGCTTCAATTACTTGTTCGGTTCCTAGAACTAGAAACTATTAGCTTATAAATTGCTCTGTCCTAAATTTTCGCTGGCTTAACCTCAATCCCTGAAACAGACTGTTCTAGTTAGTTTTGGTTTGTCGGAACAAAACATTTGACTAAAAGCACTTTCTGGGAGGAAAGGGTGTATTTCAGCTGACAGAACCCAGGGGAAGTTTCCTAATGACAGGAGAGCACGGTAGAGAAGAGGCAGGACATCATGTCTCACCACAGCAGTTGGCAGAAAGCAGCAATGAAAACCCATGCCTAGTAAAAGTATCTCCTCCAACAAGGCTCCACCTCCCAAATTATCACCAGCTGAGGAGCAAGTATTCAAAGTACGTGAGGCTGTGGGAGATGTTTTATTCAAGCTATCACATTGACTGAGGAAAACAAAGACACCAGACAACTGCTTGAGTTTTCTAATACTTGTTAAGGGCGAAGCCACAAGATGGATTTCATAGTATCCAGTGACTGTTAATAGATGGGTCAAGTGAGTCAACCAAAAAATATCATAATTATTAGTTAATAGAATTATTCATTTTGAAATTGCGATGCATCAAGTGAATATAAAAAGAGTGCCTGAATTCTAAAGCAGTCCAGAAGACATATACAATCAAGTGATAGGCTCGCTTCAATTTTGGGTAAGTTATGGATTAAATTTCCTCCTCCAGAAGCATATTGGTAACTTAATCCTCAAAGGTCACTGTGTTGAGAAGTGTAACCCAACATGGATGTGCTTGAGTTGAAAGAGCTCTACCTTCATGAAGGGATTAATGACATCTATAGGAGGTCTTGAGGCTTCCAGTGTGAGCTCTATCTCTCTCTGCATGTGTCTCTTTCTTTCCTTCCTTCATTTGCTCTTTCTCTTTTCTACCTCCTTCCCTCTCTTTGACCTTCTACCATGGGAAGAAGCAGCAAGAAGGCCAAATTCTAGGCCTCTCCATATTGAACTTCTAAGCCACTAGAACTAGAAATTAAGATGATAAGATAGATTCTTCCAACCAAGGTTCTTGGGTGAAAAATGAGGGTGTGCATCATAGAATGAGGTATGTGAATTGTTTATCACTGGTAAATTCATAGTATATGTTGAATGAAGAACTATACTTAGTACTTATGAGATGAAAAGAGCAAGCGCTTTTGAGCTTCAGAGAGGTGTTATCACATTTGTTGGGTGACTGTAGGGAATTGCATAGATAAGTAGCAACTGATCATGGCAGGACATTAGCATGAGATTTGGAGAGGTTGGAAGAAGGAAGAATGGCAAATGTTTATGAGGAGAAACATGGCTCATGTATGTCTAGGTCATGGGGAATGGTAAAAGCAAGTGTTCACTTGGAGCATGAGCATTGGAGAAC
>PVHP010009098.1:0-31959 GCA_004024765.1 Zapus hudsonius
CCCCCCTCCCCATCCCTGATCAGTTGGATATCCTCCTTCGTGGGCTGTCTGTATTAGTCCTTGTGGCAAGGGATCCTGTATATCTTAGTACTCATCCCGGTCTTCCTGGCCCAAGTGTGTTGTTACTGATGGGTGCCATGCCTCCGGACAGTCTCCCCCACCACGGCTCTCACAATCTTTCCGCCCCCTCTTCCGCTCACTGAGCTGTTGACCAAAGTGACGCTTTCTTGATGGCTGTGGTTTCCTTTGAAGTATGAAGTCACATCCTGGTGCTCAGTCCTGTCACTGCAATTTTTCTTTTGGTACCATGTTAACTCTTCCATGTGAACTTGCAAACTTGCCGTAGTCAGCCACATGCTGCTGGGATGATTCTCCAAACCAGGCACAATTTGGGGAGGAAAGTATTTACTGAAATAACAGATCCAGGGGAGGTTTCAGATGGTGAAAGAAGCCTTTCACATATCTAAGCAGAGAGACAGAGCCAGCACCAGCAGCCAGGGGAGGAAGGAAGAGAGGTTCCCTTCCCCCCCAGCTTCCTATCTGGTCCCCTTCTGGAAGGCCCACCCACTCGGGGGGAAGGGCTCACTCTGGAGAATGGACCTCCTCCCTTCTCCAAAATCCCAAAAGCAAGCAAGCTCAGAGACCCGCCTAAGATCACTGTGGATTATTACACAGGTCAACTTGACAATAAACTTAACCATCACAAGTCCACCCCTTGTCAACTTGACATCAAATCATATCTCCTTATGTCTTAATTTCCAAATGAAGACAGTAATATCATGATTTCGCCTAACATGATATAACTATCCCACGTACAAACGGAAACGCATAATCTTCCCCAACATAAGGCAGGTCCCTTGAGGAATGCTTAGTTTAATATCTATTGTTCAAGTCCCATAGCACAACCAGTGACTGACAGTCTCTAGATTTTTTAAATTTTGGCCCTCCAGCTTAGCTGAGCAGCTGAGAGGGACTTCCTGGAAAGCTGAGTGAGAAGGCCGTGAATCTGTGTCTTTCATTTGGGGAACTGAAATATTGATGACATCAGTCTGTATTAATTTCAGATCTCTCTCCAATTATTTCTCCCTGTTTTGTTTTCTCTGAATGTTGCTGTGTTCCTCATAGGTTGTATAAATAATATCTCATTATATGCACAGCTAAGTGTTTCATTTCTGGCTGTGTTAATGTAAACTTATTGTGTTTCAGCATGAACGAAAGTGACTGGTCCACAGATCTCATTTCTCTTGACACTCTGCTAGGATGACTTGAGAGCTACAGGAGGGGTTTTTGTGGTTTGAGTTTTCTATTTTTTAATTAATTATTTTTCTAATTTATTTATTAGCATAAAATTTATTAGCATACAATTTATTAGCATAAAATGGTGTTTTCAACCTTTTTTTTTAATTTCCCCATCCCTCTCTTTCCTGCTTCATCCCCCTGTCTGTGCCACACTTAGCATCCTTTCTGCTTCTGTACTGCATTTTTCTAACTATAATTCTTATTATTCAATTTTTGACATTTTCTACATAGACAACTGTAGCATCTGCAAAATTGGACTATGTTGTCTAACTTCCTTCACAATTTTTATACCAATTATTTCTTTGCTTTGTGACATTTAATATGATGTTGAAAAGTGTGGCAAAAGTATACAACCTTGACAAACATCTGTTGGTTTGTTTTTGTTTGTTTGTTTGTTTAGGGAAACTTTAAGTTTCTCACCCTGCAGTGAGATGTTAGTTATAGTTTTTTCATCAAATGCCTATCTTTAGTTTATACTCTTTTTTAAAATGAAAGAATATTGTCTATCAAATACTTTCCACTATTTTCTCATTTGATTCTGTGTGCTGTGTTGCTTTGTCTGATAGCAGATGTGATCAATTACATTAACTGATTTTTAAATTCTGAGATAGACTTTCTTCACACTTCAGATAAATCACAGTTGGCTTAATGTGATTTTTTTATTTAAATTTTACGTATTTATGTATGTGTCTGTGTTTGGGCGTGGGGGGGAGGGCAAGTGCATTCCCTGGCACCTGTGTGGAGGTCAGAAAACAATTTCCAGATTTTTTTCTTCCAGTATTTTTGAGGCAGGGTCTCTTACTCTTTTTGCCACACAGGCTGGCCCTTGGGATCCGGGATTTCTTGGTGTCAGCTCCGTTGTCATAGCATGTTGGGATTGCAGATATGTATACTCCCTTGCACCTAACTTTAAGTGGGCTCTGGAGAGGATTTAACCTGGGCCCTTGGTGCCTTACAATCCAGTGCCTTTGCCCATGCGAGCCATCTCCCCAACCCCAGAGTTCAAATGTCTCGTTGGACTTGTTTTGCTAATATTCTGTTAAGTATTTTGGCATAGATGCTCAGGAGAAAAATTGTCTGTGGTTTCCTTATCGTGTCCGTCTGGTTTGGAGCAAGGTAGAAATGACCAAACTTGTAAGGATTCACACACTGTTCTGGTATTTTTAAAGCGGTTAGTTTTCCACTCAGTGAACTGTAATCATGGAAGGATTCTCTTCTCATCTTTGCCGCGAACCTTGAAGAGCTTCAGGTCATAAAGCCTACGTGGCATGCAGATGTCCTGATGACTGGTACCGGGGTCTCATCCCCCAGATGTGCCTCCCTCAGATCACCGTCAGAGTGGGTCTCCTCCACAGCTGGTGTGCTCTGCGTTTCACTGCGGTGCCTTCACTCACTACTATCCCCCTCCCCAATTTTAGATACAGCAACTGCTCTGTGTGTGACCTCTCAGAATAATCTAGAAAAGAGTTTTGATTTTTCTCAGCTTCTTTTCAGGACAGAGCAGCAGCTCCCAGACTTAAATGCCAGAGGTGAAACCGAGACAGCATTTCTATATTCCTTCAAAAACAATCATTTTGTGTAAGCCAGAAAATCGAGCCTAGTACCTTGGCAGCAGATGCTGGTTTGTGTTCGTGTGTCTGTGAAAGGGCAGAGCCTGCGTCTCTTCCTCCTGCTGAGATGTTCACGGCTGGAGAGGAAGAGCACAGTGAGCCCGGCCTGGCCCCAAATCCACCGTGACATTCACACATCCTTTTGGGAAAAGTTAAAAAATGGCTTAGTACATGGACTGCTGTGAGGAGAACAAAAATAAACAAACTCTAGAGGGCTTGTCGAATTTCATGCGGCTATTCAGTCTACACCTGCATCTGGACAGCAGGAGATGCCGAGGGCTGGAGGATCACTGTGAGACCCGACACTCCGGCAAGAGAGCGAAGCAAGAGGGAGCTGCAGGGGGTGCAGGTCACTGGGAACCACTCCTGAAAGGTGAGCTGGTAAAATCTGTCCACTGTGGAAGAGGAGAGAAGGAAAGGAAGAGGAGAGGGGTGAGCGAGGAAAGATCAAGGCCTGGGGAAGGACCCGCCTCCATTAATGAAGGTGCTGGGACATGAGCCTCAACAGGAAGCCTCATCCTTTCCTCTTTCCTTTGGAAATCGATTTCCCTGTAAGAAGAGCTGTCGGGCTGGTCAGAGGAATGCATAGGGTCGTGGCATATGGCCCCCACACAGAGACCTGTGAGAGAGACCCATGCTGCTTGATCTTAATACACAGACACTGTGTTTAGAGCAACTTAGCTGAAATGTGGTGACTTTCGCGTGGTCACTAGGTAGTGTCTGGTAAAAGAGATCAGAAGAGAGCTTACGGGTTCGCCACCACCATCGCCACTACAGCGAAGAATGTCACCTTAGCACAGTTTCCCCACAAGGGACTTGTGTCAGTTCCTTACTTGTTGTGACCAAATACCAGGCAAGAGCACCTGAGGAAGGAGGGGTTCATGTTGGCTCACATTTCAAGGTGACGATCCACGATCCCTGGCAGTGAAGACCTGGCCGCTGGAGCTACAGGGAGGTGCTCACCTTCCATGGGTGACGAGGAAGCGGGGAGCAGGGAAGGCTGCTGCTCAGCCAGCTCTCCTTTTCATTCTTCCAGAAACCCCAGCTCACACATGGGTGCTGCCCCCCAGTTTCGGGAGGGTTTGCCCACCTTAATTAAGCTGATGAAGATGATCTCTCACAACCAAGCTCCCCCTCCAGACAAAGGAACCTAATTGACATCATCCCTCACAGGTAACTGTAGGTCCTGTCACAATGATAGTCACAACATCACAGGAGATAATGAAATGATCCGTCTCCTTTGTCCCTTTAATGACTGCCACTAATCACCTTTGTTCCATTTCCACCTCATTGGAAGGAAGCGGCCACTGTCCGCACTGACCACCGCCACTCCATTGCCTACCTTGGCTGGAAACATCCTCCTCTTGCTTTATTTCCCACAAGCCATTCTGGTCTTCACATCGCCATTTCTCTTCTCCTTTCTTGGGTTTTTCTTTTCCTTCCTCGAATTTTGTTTGCTGTCTTCTCTGGATTCTAGTCTTTGGACACAAACAGCAGAAGATGCTGTGTTTCTGGCTCCCTCTGAAACGGGATGTACAGGGTTTGAGGCAGGAATTCTCAAACCCTAAACCATGAGTTCTTGTCTTTTAATTAACCAAAGAACTGTTACCTCGGATTGAGGAGGATAATGATTAAACTATTATATTTATTTAGGAGTCAGAAGAGGAAAGTAAAAGTCCCTGGACCCAGGAAGGAGGGGTAGATGCACCCACAGGGTCTGAGCTTAGCGCATGTGGTAAACCTACAATCACCACGTGGCTACGAGCAGGAAATAGACCTCAGCCTCAGCCTGGTGGCTGAGATGGGAGGCCTTACTAGAGCCTGGAGTTCAGGGGTCTGTGCTGGCCTGCCGAGAGGAAGAGAAGAGAGCGTCCTGCCTTCTCCTCAGGTGTAAGTGTTTGTCTCCTGATTGGTCTAGGCTAAACTGGCTCAGGAAGTTTAAGCCTGACCCACCCAGGGAGGGGCTCAGGTTGTCTTTGGATCAACGGATTAGGCCAGAGTTAAGTGGAGGCTGCAAACATAAATGCAAGGCCACTCCTGCTCTTTACTTTTGGGGTGCCCGGCACCCTAAACTGTCACACTTCTAGAAGAAAGCAGGGGAACAACTTCCTGCCAGCCCTATCGCTCTGAAGGGAGACTGCTGCTCTTCTGATTTAATTTACTTAGCAAGTGAGGATTGGAAAGTCTTAGGAAGAGTCAAGACCTCTCTGCTCACCCTCAACATCCACACGTGGCCTCAGCTAGTCCCCAAGAATCTGCCATCTTGACCTGCTATCCATCAGCAGCGTGTTTCCTATGCACACATTCTATCTCAGTATTTTCATTCAGCCAGAATGCTACTCAAAGCTCCCAAAAGCTTGCATTCCTAATAAAAATGTGAAAGTTAATATTTTTAAGGAGTTGACATATCGTGACTCACTGTTTTGACAGCTCTCCGAAATAACTTACCCGTGTTTTACATCTTTACATTTAAAGACATGACTTGGTGTGAAGCAGCTGAAATCTGCTCAGCCCGGCAGCAGCTGCTGTGATGGGAAACCACTTCTTTCCAGGGGGTCCTGGAAACCCCACCCCTGACTCACTTACAAAACAGGGCGGGGTTCTCTTTCTTCTCATCTCTTTGATGAGCAGTAGACGTCATCCCGAAATTGGCTCTGTGAAATTTTGTATCCGAGGAGACACAAACACCTTAGACATTCACCCCAGATAGAGCTCAGAGGACAAACTGAAGCACTACCGGATATGTAGAGACTCTGCGCCTTCCAGAAATGGTGGAAAAGATTCCTTGTATGCGTATTCCATATTTTCATTATTCATTCATAAAATAGATTTGGTTATGTTGGCTATAGTGAAAATGCTATGAGCTCAGGAGTGCGAACAGTTAGTTCTTGGGGGGAAACACAAAGAAGTCAAATTGTGAATTGTGGTGATTCTACCGTTAATTTTTAAGCATCTGTTACAATGTTTACCATGGCAGCCATACAGTTTAATTCTCCCAAGAATTTTTTCTGGGAGAAATGACTTACAGATGAAAGCCAAACAATAACTGCCATTGACAGCTTATTTTTTAGTTCCCAGGATGTGATACACTGACTCTCTGTTCCCCTATTCCTGTCCTGTAATCTCCAGTTAAATCCAGGATCAATGCCTAATGCCGACTCAGACATAGTGCATTTCTGCCTCTTCTGCACTGGTGGTGGCCTCTCAGGCTGACTGGTCTGACACGGTGATTTTGACTTTGAGTTTTTCCAACATCAGTCAGTTCATCTGGGATTGTGTATTGGTTTTGTGAGTGTGTCACTCAAGATCACTTGGATTTTCTAGAGACACAATCAGAAATGCCAACACTTTTTTTCCTCTTTCTAAATTTATTTGAGAATGTGTTGGGACTATAAATGTAGTTTTTCTTCATTAGCTAATATTCCCCTCAAAAGTTGAATAATAGTGCAGTAAGAGGCTAAAACAATTTTGGATAGGAGTCATTTGATAGTTATTAAATAAATAGCAGCACAATCTACAGGATCTTACTTACAAGACATCAAGTGCCTTCCCCAGCAGAGCGCAGGGATAGATAGTTCACTAAAAGAGGAATTATCATCTTAGAGAGCTCATCAAACACCGTTTATCTAGAAGGACACACAGTGGGAAAGGGCATCTCAGTTATATATAGATTTATACATTTCAAAGCCATAAGTAAGGCTGCTTTAGGATGCTTAAAGCAAAGCACAGAACAATGGCTCTTTAAGAAAAAAGAGCTTTATTTTTAATTGGCATTTCACCTCTGACAGGGCTGATTTTCACTCCCCATGCCATAAGGCACTGATACCCAGGCTACCTAGAAAAGGAGATGCCACACTTCTTGGCTGGCCAGCTTAGGGACTCCTAAACCTCCAGGTTTTGGTGAACCCCTCCCCCCAATCTACCACATGGGCCTTTTCCCACTCACGTCGGGAGCTCTCTGCACTTGATCCTCTTTCCTTCTCCCTTATCATAAGATGTTTCTTTTAGGTTCCCCACATGGGCTATGTGGGTGGATCTACTCTCCCTTCCTAGGTCCATGGCCTTTTCCTTCCCTCTCCTGACTTTTGAATAAATATAATAATTTAATAATTAAAAAAATGGAGATGCCACACAGATAGGAAGTTTGACAGAGACCAGAAGGAACTGGTTATTCTGAGTCTCTGCCTGTATTATTTATAAACTGACTGAGTACCCCGATGCCATGGATGATTCAGAGGTCCACTGAGGAGTTGTTGGATCAGCCCCAGCCCCATTAACCTACTGTGTCCTGTCACGGAGAAGGAAGGAGAGAGAGATGCAATCCTAAATACTGGACAGATGGCCTTTGAACAGCCTTGTGAGACTGTGATGGGAAGGGAGAGAGCAGTGAATGACTGAGGATCAAGTTCAAGTGGAACAGACTGGTGTCATAGTTAAAATTGATAGAAGCGGGAAATTGGGAACATTGAGGAGGACACTGGACACTGGAGGGGCGTGATGGATTTGGAAGGATGGGCTCATGGGCCTCCAGACCCTTGTTTCTCTCTTCTCTCTCCCCTCTGTGAGCAATTATCATAAGCCCAGAGCCACGCTAGGGATTTTATGTCCTCGGCATTTGAGTCAAACACATGCTGCTTTTTCTATTAGATCAGGATGAGACTCAGAAACTCAAGGAATTTATGATGCAGACCTTGTTGGAGTAAAGGTTTGAACATGGAACTTGATCATTTCACATCTGTGTTTCTTATACTAGCAAAACTGTTTCAGCTCTTAGGAAGGTTTACTCTTCGAGGAGTTATGATGGAGTTGTTTCCATCACATATAACCAACAATGAGAAGTTCAGGGATGAATACGTTTGTGGGAAACAGGCATAGTTTGGTAACTGATTCATAATGTGCTTTTTTTTCTGTGATATCAGACTGAAAGATGGAGCCTGGATCATGGATATGTATCATTAAATGCATGTTTAATTGTCTCTGTAGACACACAGGAAACTGAGTTTGTGTAGGGGAAGAAAAGTATTCATGAAATTCATCAGCCTTTTGAAGATTTTCCTTTCGGTGATGTTCTGTGATTCAACATAATTGTTTAAATAATGCTGATGAAACACTGCTTTGGCCGAGATGAAGGGCTTCTGCTTATACTAAGTAAGTAAATGATTCATGTTTCAACCTTCCACACAAGGACCACTGTGTGAATGACTTCCCAGCCTGCAGTTCTTTCTCTTTCACAGAGAGATCCTAGACTGAATCCCTTCTCTTCCTTCATGGATCACACTTCTTCCTCCTTTGGAGATGTTTCTTTTTGGATTACTACCTCAGATGCCATAACTCGAAGCAAGACCAATCCTAATACATCCATTTAGGCTTCAGCAGCTGCCCGGGGCCCATCGACCAGTGTGAAGTCATATATGGTCCGCAATCACTGACTCTGCAGACATTTACCTAGCTGAGCACAGACAGAGAAGCCATTGAATGGAAGGCCCCCCAGTCAGTAGACCCCCACTCGCATTTTCAGCCTATCAAATCACCTCCTTTTAAAAAAGTCTTTTCAGAATTGTGAGACAATCACTCACTTTAGAACTGGGTCAGAAATTCTCTGAGCTCTGGCTCCAGGAATAGAACCCTCAGGTCCGCCTCCCCACTAAGACATTCCTGAGTGCTCAGTCAGCTCCCCAGGACTTCTTTGGAGTGATAAATCAATGAATCAGGAGATTGCACTAATACAGTATGTAGATCGCTTTGACTTGAATCCTTAAATTAATGTAAGAGGAATCATACTTCTGTGTTCTGTGTTCAGGCTTCCACTCAACATGATGTCATGACATACATCCATACATATAGTACAACTCATTACTTTCATGGTTTTGTTCTAGGAACATATTGACATAGGTTTATCATTATATCTTTCTTAATTTTCATGTGTGGTGGTCATAGAATTTGCCTGGTAATGACTGTGTACGGCTGTTAGCTAATTGACACCAAGTAAATTTTCATTTATGCAACCTCTCTGTACACTATCACAGCTCCTGGAGTCTCTCTTCCATCCCCACCAGGGATCAGGGACATTGCCCTTGCTCTCTTGGCTTCTCTGTCCTCACACTGCTCCTCGGTACATCCTTCTCATGAAGATCTCTTGAGAGCCATCTGGGTATATTTTCTTCCCTCTGTACTCACTGCCCTAGAAGCCCAGGCCCTCAACAAGCAAAACCCATCAGGGAACAAATGTAACTGGGACTGTCCACTCAGGATTTCATAGCCACAAACTTACATATATTTTACTTGCAGATTACAATATTATATGTAAATTTTCAATATTCTATGCAAACTTTTTCCCTCTACCTTTATCCTTTCTAATTTCCCAAATTAACATCTAAATCAACTATGTCTCAATTTCATTTATAAAATCTATAAATTTAAATCTGACATTTCATTCATAAAATTGCATTTATAAATTTTCATTTCATTTATAAACTATGCATTTAAATCTGACATATATAAACCCCTTCAGAGGGTGTGCAGGAGGAAATACACAGAAGTGAACTGTGGTCTCCAGTCTTCTCTTTGTGGAATCAATACATTTGTTATTGTTCCTGTATTTTACTTCAGTTTGTTTTAAATAGCTGAAAAAAGTTAGGAGTGGTGACTGATGTCTTTAATCCCAGAACTCAGGAGGCTGAGGTAGGAGGATCACCATGAGTTCAAGGCCAGCCTGGGCAAGAGTGAGACCCTGCCTCAAAAATAATGAATAAACGAATAAATGAAGGAGCTGTCAAATCAGCTCCCCGGGGCGCAGCCTCCTGCATCTCATGGGCCCAAAGCTGCAGCCTTGCTCTTTCTCAGGCCTCAGGTCTGTTCGCAGCCTTGCTCCCGGAGTGTCCACCACAGGCCTGACTTTCTGTGCACAACTGCCTACCAGTGCTAGGGTGAGTGTACATGCCCCCCCACACATATGTGCCCCATTATGTAGTCAAACCCCGTTTCTTCACGAGGTCTTTCTGATGCTTCGTGTGTATTGGCTTTCCTTTTTCAATGCTGCTGTTTCCATATTTTCTTCATGTAATTTCTTTAATTTAGTATCTATCTCTGAACAGAAATTACTGTATACCTTATGATACTCATGTCTCCCTTTACCTCCTCATTCATGCCCTACTGTTATAGCTACATAATTAAGTTGAGGCTTTTTTTCTCTGTTACCATTCTGTTTTATTCTAAGGAATATATCCCTCAGGTCTTGTGTAGTGTCTCGTGCTACTAATGCAAACTTGAACTCTCTGATTGAGGTAATTTTATTCTTCATAGATGCCAGTTTGGCTCCTGGGTCTGTATTACGGATATAAATGGAGGAGAATTGTACTTTGCTGTGAAATATCTGGTGTCTTATAGGTTTCCATGGAAATTGTTGGGGGAGAATTCCGAGATCAGTGTTAGATCTGATCATTTTATTCCTCTATAAAGTGAAGTTTGAATCTGCTTCCAGGATGCTTCTGAGAAATGTACACACTGCACTGAGATGGGGAATGCCCTGGGTTCCAGTGACCCTTTCCTAAGCAGAACTGGTACAACAGCCAGCACCACCGAGGGGGACACTCTGGTAATGAGAAGAAAATGTCCCCCACAGGCTCATGTGCTTTGAACATTTGGTCCCTTGCTGGTGGCCATTTGGAGAAGTTGTAGAGCTTTTGGAAGGTGGAGAACTGCTAAAGGAGGTGTGCCACTGGCCAGGCCCTGATGCTTATTAGTACAGCTTCCTGAGAGCAATGAATGAGTTATTTCTCATTGCTGGGACAAGATTCCCATGCATGTGTGTGCATGTGCAGGTGGAAACCTCAGGAACCCTGGCCACTTCTTCAGAGACAGAATCTCTTATGGCCTGGAGCTCACCAGTTAGGCTAGAAGCCCCAGGGGTCAGCTTATCTCTGTCTCCAGCTCGGGGAGTACAGGTGTCCTCCCACAACTGGAATTCTATTTCTGCACTAGGGATCAAACTCAGGTTCTCATGCTTGCAAGGCGGGCAACTATACAGGCTGAGCTATCGTCCCAGCCCTGGTTTTACTATTTTAAACTGGAATCATTTTTTTTTCCAAATTACAATAGTCTGAATATTTCTCCATATGCTGCCTTACAAAGTCACTGTGCAATTAATAAAAAGTAAAACTAATTTAAAAATCATAATGTTAATTCATCTTTAAATTTTTAAAAATTAAATTAGGTAAATACAAATTAACTATGCACTAATAATATGAATTTATGACATAGACATCAAATAAAAGAGATGTGCATTATATGTAAAAGTCTATGAATAGATAGGATATAAATAAATAAATATATGTGTATTATGCATTAATGCATCAATGTGTATCTGAGTCAACTAGAAATGAACCTCATCCACAAATTATGCTGAAAAATAAGTGGATATATATACTCCTGAGCTCCAGATAAGACTCCAGTCTGTGTACTGGGCTTCACCCCAGGCTCCAACAGCATGAAGACCACTATCACAATCTACTCATTGAGTAGGTCATTGTATCACCAAGGAGGAAATAATTAGCTCACTTCATTTTGCAGTGATTCAGACCATACTCAGAGGACTGTACCTGAGGATCCGATGAAGCCTTGGTCCTCCAGGAGTTTAGCACATTCACCTTGCTTCCCTGGTTCCTCAAAGGCTCTCATAGACAAAGGTTATGTTTGAAAAACATGAAATTCATTTACAAAAGTCATTTTAAAACTTTCATGCTGGGCTGGAGAGGTTAATTGCTCAGGGATTGATAGCACTTGCCTGCAAAGCCTGTTGGCCAAGGTTAGATTCCCCAGTATTCACATAAAGACAGATGCAGAAAGTGGTGCATGCATCTGGAGTGAAGAGATGTCGTTTTGTTCCTTCTTTCTTTACACTCTTTCTCTCTCTCTCTCTTTCTTTTTCTTTCTTTCTCTTTCTCTTTCTTTCTTTCTTTCTTTCTTTCTTTCTTTCTTTCTTTCTTTCTTTCTTTCTTTCTTTCTTTCTTTCTTTCTTTCTTTCTTTCTTTCTTTCTTTCTTTCTTCTCTCTTTCTTCCTATCTACCTATCATCTATCTATCATCTCTCAAGTAAATGAACAAAGTAGCCTTTGGACTAAACCACCCAGTGAACTGTTGTGGAACTGAGTGAGTTCTTTCTTAACGGTTCTGTGCATTCGAGTGCTCCTGCGAACTTCCAGAACTGTCCATGGAAGAAGGAAAGATGTTTCTTCCACCAGTTTTGACAGCTGTGCCCACTGTCCCTGTGCCTGACAAGTCAGGTCTATGTCAGATTGTTGCCCACCTGTCATGCGGAGCCTGGTCCTGAAGAGATATGGGTTTTCAGCTCTCACTTTTTGGGCCCTACTTTCATTTAATTCACGTGTAGTAACCCTGGGCCCCAGGCACCACACTCTTCAGTCTTTACTTAAGTGCCCACATGTGCTGAGTGGCAGCAGACACCATCTCTGATCCATCCTCCATCTGCCTTCTGATTCTCTGAGGAGTCTTTCTATATAGCATTGCTGCAGGAGAAGCAAAATAAAGATCAGGGAAAAATTGGAACTCTGTGATCCACAATTAAGTCCCAAAACACAATGAATTTATATTCAAAATCACTTTATATTCTCCCCCAATACTATCGACCATATTTAGTTTATTTTTATTTTTTAAGGCAGGGTCTCATCCCAGACTGACCTGGAACTGACTCTGTAGCCTAAAGCTGGGCCTCAAACTCACAGAGAGCCCCACACCTCAGCCTCCCCAGTGCTGGAACTCAATGCATGTGACGCCATGCCTGACTTCAACTGCATTTATTACTGAGGATTTTTGTGGAGCTCCAAGCCAGTGGCTGATTGGATATTCTCTGTTAAGTAACAGATTGTCATAGCTTCAAAATCTTTTTTGCTTTGAGTTGCAAAAAAAAAAAAAAAGAGTGATATTTGAGATCATGGTAAGGTGAATTTAGAGGCAGGTCCAGGACTAGGTCAAGTAACGTTCAAATCCCAATGTTCTTTGAAATATTCTTTAAGAAGAAACCCTCAGGTATTGAGTCGGAAGACCGTAGACAAGCTGTCTGGTGCCATTGCTGCTGAGATGCTGATGGAAGCTGTCTAGCAACCCTTGCAGAAGCAGGAGCGAGGAAACTGGATTTCCATTTCCAGAAAGTCCTTCTCAAGATTGTTGCCACCTCCCCACTTCAGCTCCCTTCAGAGGCAATGGCTTCTGGGAAACAAGCATGAAGGGGCTCCCCAGGTGCTGCATCAGTGACTTCAGTATTTACAGAAAGAAGCGATGCAGGCGCTGGGGCTCCTCTGCCAACGTGCTAATAAATACACCAGTGCAGTGATAATTGGTTGGGAAGTCCCCTCCTCCGGAGAGAGCGAACCTTCCCTAAGACCGATGACCATGGGCTCGGCCGCTCTCTTGGCGTAGTCCTTGCTCTGCACACCTGCGGGCATGAGTTCCTTCCCCAGAACCCGGCCGTGGTGACCCTGGTGCTTTGAATGAAAGGGCCCTCCCTAGGCTCCTGCGCTTTGAATACTTGGTCCTCAGCTGCTGGCAGCTTGAGAGAGTCCTTGGGCCTTGGGGTGCCCCCGCCCAGCTCTGCCCTCGGAGAACTCAGCTCGCTTGAGGTGCTTCCTTCTTCATGACATGTGATGATGCGAGCCTGCTTGTGCCAGGCTTTCCTACCATGTTGAAACTTTCCCTTCAAAATATAATCTAAAGGGCTGGAGAGATGGCTCAGCGGTTAAGGCACTTGCCTCCAGTGCCTAAGGCCCCTGGCTCAATTCCCCAGGACCCACATAAGCCAGACCCACAAGGTGGTGGCCCTGGTGTGTTTCTCTCTCTCTCTTTCTCTCTCTCTCTCTCTCTCTCTCTCTCCTTGAAAAATGAACAAATAAAATAGTTTTAAAAATATAATCTAAAATATTCCCCGTTCTCCTGTCAACTGCTTCTCAGCTGGTGTTTTGTCCCAGCAGCAAGAAGATGTGTTACAGTGGTGAATGCCTGGAATTCCAGGGCTGCCAGGTAGAGGCAGATGCTCCCTGCTCACTGGCTCATTGACCTGCCAGTCTCACCTATGTGTTAAACTCCAGGCCAGTCGGAGTGCCTGTCTGACCAAACAAAAGGTGGACGCACCTGAGAAGGACACCTGAGGTTCTCTCCAGCTTTCACACAGACAGACAGAAGATAGACAGACGCACACTTGTTAGACAGATAACTGGTTAGCATTTTGTTCATCCTTCTCTGTCATTTTATTGCTAGAGTCGCCATTGTATGTTGTAATGTCTGCCTCCTATAAACCCATCCATGTAGAACGTGACTGTTGAACTTGTCTACATACATGGATGTCTGTGAGGACTCCTTAACCACATGAGAGAACGCATGAGTGACCAAGCCAGCTCATAAATCCCATCTGTCCTCTGGCCATTTTCACAGTTTCTTCGCCCTGATCCTGGAGGCCAAAGTCTTAATCAAGGCGCCAGAGTGTTACCTCACTATGACGACTGTGAGGAAGGGCGGGTCCCAGGCCTTATTCTTGTATCCATGAACGGCAAAGCTTGGCTCTATACACATCATTCATGCCTTCACTTCCATCTTCATGGGGATTACTTATCTGGGTCTGACTCTCAGTGTCTGAGTTCCTGGTTTCCATGAAGACTCTGAGTGGTTACTGATTTAGGGGCTGTCCTAACTCAGCAGGACTTTATCTAACCTGTCACGCAAGTCACACATGAGGACGTCAGGATCAGGACTAAGAATCTTTTTAAGAAGAAATAGTTCAGCCTATAACACATGTGTGCTTAGTATCCGTGTGCACACATGCCAGTCATATGAAACTCTAGAGATCACTGAATAGTTGCAATGCAGGGTGAATCATGGAAAACAGCTCCAAGGAGAAAGCAGTTCCCATCTAGAAAGAAGGCCGTGGAATCAGGGAAAGGGGCTCATGCCACAGGTGATACGTGACCCACTGGCAGCCACTGAGACCTACCTGGGCTGCAGGTAAGGCAGGTGATCATTTTATTTGCAATTAGCAGAGATTCTTCTGTGATGTAATCAGCACAGTATGGGAAATGGAGCAGCGGTGTTCACCAATAGCATGCAAGGGTCTGCTCTAAATCTCAGAGTTCGCCTGGAAACGTCCTCTGGTTTTGCTGTGGTCTTCAGGCCGAGGCTGCCTCCTGTGCTCTGAGGGGGATGCTGCTGCTTACAGATGTTCAAGCCTTGATGTTTGGAATAGAGGGCGAGGAGGGAGCACCTCCCTGGTGGACAGCAAAGGGTGTATCACTTTCTCTGCATACATGCTCCCAAGGATCTGCTCTCGTTATCCAAGAGAAATTGCTAAGGCGAATTTTTATGACATCTATTTATCATTTTTCAAGTAGTATGTTTTTATTAACTTTTTGATTAAAAGTCCCAGGGAAATCTCATAAAATGTTGAGCAGTGCTCAGCACGACAGAGTTCCCGGTTCCTGGTTCATGTTCACCACCACTCTGCTGGCCTGGTAAGTGTCTATCTACCAGGCCACATGGTGAGTTCTCCTCACCACCTCGCTTCCCTTTCTCTTGAGCACCTCTGTGCTGTGCTTGCGCTGTTTTCCCCATTGCCTTTCAAACTGAACCATGTCTACCCTTGAATATGTATATTTTTCCTTTGGATCCATCGTAAACAATGAAAATTTTGAGCTTTTCTTCCTGTTTCAGGTAGAATTGCAGACCCTTTCTCCATTTCCTAAATTTATTCCACTTCTCAGGCTATTTGCCTCAAAATTATAAAAAGACATGTTCACAATAAGAATAGGTAATCAACAAGACAAGATAGGCATCCAGTTTTGCATATTTATCTCAACTGATTGAGATTCAATAAGCTTATTTTTTATTGTAGGGGGAGTGGTTGAGATGCTAAGACATGTCTGGCAAGACAGCTTGAACTTTCTTTTAAGACCTACTGCAATGCATGTTTTAAACATCGTCTAGAGAAATCCTAGTAGTAAATGGGAGTGATTCATTTTTCTGAAATAAGCATAAATCTGGATAGGCCTATCTTTGCATGAAAGCAATAATGGTGTTTTAAGTAGCATATGCTATAAAATAATTACAGGGAAACTGATTTCTGAATATTAAAACACAAAAACTACCCTTACTTCACGGTACATCTGAAATTTCATTAGACAATTTTTCATGGCTCTTACAATACTACATGTTATATATGTGAAAATTATAAGACCAAGAGGAATGTGTTCCTTTAGATCTGTTAAGTGTGCAGGGAACTCTATATTTTGTAAGGAAGGCAGACACTTGTGTGGTTGAAGGAATGCTGATCTCTGCCAAGTGTCTCCCAGGAATCTCCCATTCCAAGGGTTTCCACTTCCTTAGCTGTATTCCTGAACCCATGTTTTCAACTAAGATTGTTCCCATCTTACTGGACATCTCCCTTCATCCCCCGGGAATTCTGAGGTCTCCTTCCCTACATTTGTGCATATTTGCAGTGTAGAAATACCAGAATGGGATTCACAGAACTCATACAACCCTTTTGACAAAGTCTGTGTAACTCAGGACAGTTTTCTAATGTTTATTAATTTTGTTTCTTTGCCATTTCCCTTTCCCATACAATAGACATAATTAACTAATGTCAGGGTTGAGTTACGATAGAAGTCTCTCCTTAGCTCTGGGAACACTGTAATTTAGAAAGAATTAATTCTTTCTAAACTCTGTTTTTGTGTTTTATCACTACTTTGAAATGTGCAGCAGAGAAACTCCCTTCAATGGAGTAGACACACACAGTCACACACATACCTTTCGTTTTCTAGACTATTCATTTTAACCTTTAAAAATATATGATATTTGAATGCATGAAATGAGGCAAGAAAATGAGTATTTTTCTTTTTAAAACCTGCACTCTTCTTGTGGTATACAACTGGCTGCTGAGTGTAGATGGCTCAGCATGCGTTTATAAGCAAATATATTAACCTACCATCTGATATATTTGATATTGATCTCTTTCCCTATGGCCTTCATTTGACACAACTTTGATCTTCAGACTGGAGTTGGGTATTGTGCCTTAACTAGACTGAAATCAATTTTTAATAAGATTCTTCATTTTCTGTGACAGTCTCTTCTATCTAATTGATAGCCCAGGCCCATGTTAAATGAAAAATACATTTTTCAAGCATACTCTCAGAAACAAAGCTCACATTACTGGCAGTAAATAAATCACTGTGTTCTCTGAGTAAGGGATACAAACAAGATGGAAACGAACTTCATATCACATAGAATTTGTGGACGGTACAGGAGTCTACATTGGATGCCTTATTCCCAAAAATCTACTTACTCTTTATTTGTATAAAGTTTGGTTAAAAATAATCCCAAGGGTATCAGAGTGTTTAGCACAATCACTATTGGTTATGATTTTATTTAATGTTTTCCTTCTTTTAAGAAGAAAATAAAAGGAAATCATGAGAGATATTACTATAAGAGATTATAAAATTATAATGAGGTGATCTGGTTAAAAAAGAAAGGAGGGCTGGAGAGATGGCTCAGCAGTTAAATTGCTTGCCTGCAAAGCCTAACAACCAGGTTCGATTCCCAAATTCCCAAGTAAAGCCAGATGCACAAAGTGGCACATGCATTCGGACTTCATTTGCAGGGGCTGTGGCCCTGGCACTCTCATTCTCTATGTCTGCCTCTCTTCTATCTGCCTGTCTACTTGCAAATCAATAAAAATATAAAACAAAGAAAGAAAATCAACTTCACATATTCTGAGCCCAATTTTACTTGTGCTGGAAAATGAAATGTATACTTGTTTCTATCATTTTTTCCATTTCCATAATATCATACATTTTGAATCCCAGACTAGCTTCTTTCCTGATAATGTGCTCCCTCCCTCCCGTGTTCTCTCTGCCGTGTTGGCGGACTCTCATTCACGTTCAGTGCATTAGCCTCCCCTGCGAGGATGGATGGTAGGTGACTTATCCATCCACTTATGGACAAACCTGTTGTTTACCTCCACATTTGGCAATCATGAATAAAGCTCCAATAAGTATTTTTGTGCAGATTTTGTGTAAACATTTTGAGGTGATTCTGCAAACATCAAATAGTGCAGTTTTGAGATTTTTTGAAAAGATCCTGCTCAGCTTTGTGAGGAACCACAAACTATCTTCCACGACCTCTTTGCCTGCTCTCCCCAGTGAGTGAGCACTCCGGGTGTTCCCCAGCAGGGCAGCTCCTGCTGTGATCAGGGTTAGTTGTTGGCTGGAGGTCTGTCATTTCCGGTTATCATGATGGTGATGTGCCCACTTGTCACATGAGGTCTTCCTCGGTGAGGTATGTGTTCAGATCTTTTATTCACTTTTTGATAAACACTGTCTTGTTCTTAAGCAGGTAACTTCCGCAAATAGACCATGATGCTAGAGCAACAAAGGACAATTGCCAAGATGGGTCACTGGTCACGTGGGTCATCATTTTCTAAGCTGCTTTGCTGAGAATTGTATGGATATCACATGAAGTGAATTATATCAAAAACGCAAGGTTGATGGTTGCAAAGATTTTTCTGAGCCAATCCCAGAGGGTTCCACAGACTGGCCCCTTCCACAGAAAGACATATCTTTCAGTATAGAGATACCTTGGTCACCCCTTGAACTCAATGCTGATGACCCAGTGTGATGGTTTGATCCAGGTGTCCCCCACAAACATATGTATTCTGAATGCTTGATCCCCAGCTGGTGGCAATTTTGGAACCTTGTGGGAGGTGCGTTTCTGGGATTATGGGTATTATAGCCAGATTTCCTCTACCGGTGTCTGGCACACCCTCCTGCCATTGCTTCTGCTCATACTGTCATTTTCCCTGCTATCATGGAGCTTCCCCTCCGATCTGTAAGTCAAAATAAAACCATTCTTCCACAAGCTGCTTTTATTTGAGTTCTTTTCTGCACAGAGAGAAAGCTGACGACAACACCAGTCACAGGCACTCTGTGTGGTACGTGGCCCATGAAGGCCCCTTGTAATGGCCTTCTGTGACCCTACAGTCTAGTCACATTAGCACTGGTGTCCCTACTCCTAAAGTGACAGGATGCAGGAAGAAATGTTTCCAACGTTTTATCTAAGAAAACAGAAACAGATTTGAATGAAAAAATGTGTCATCATTAAGCAGTTCCTTACCTTCCTCGGCTGCCACTGCCATTGAGCCTCCTTGGTCTCATGGAAGGTCAGAACTCTCAGAATCCCATGGACCTGAGATTCCTTTGCTGACTCTCCTATATTTCGTGGGAATTCTACTGTATTGGTTACTTCTCTTGACAGTCTGTCCACATAGCTGGAAAGGAACTTAAGGAAGAACTGATTTTGGCTCTCCATCTCAGAGACATTAGAGGACCATGGCAGGAAAGTACATTGGCCAGCTCTCAGTTGATGAGGTAACTAGGCAGGCACTCGCAGTTAGGAAGTTGCTGAGAGTTGAGCCAACAGGAGGCCATGCCTCTCAGGAACCCACTTCTTCTTCCTAAGCCTCGTCTCCTAAAATTCCCACAACTTCCCCAAACAGCATCACCACTGAGGACCAAGGGTTCAGACACCGTTTCACACTCAAAGCACAAGTCTGTGCATGTATCAAGTGGCCTTTTAGCGGCTCCATTTGAGCCTGAGGTCCTTCCCTTTCTTGACTTCTTTATGAGCAGAATTGTATGCCCCACCTGTGGGAGACAGCTCACGCTGCTGGGACGAATTTCAAAATCAGGCAGTTTTATGTGGGGAAGAATGGATCTACTGATGCTTACAGACCCAGGGAACTTCCCTAAAGGCAAAGGAGGCTGGCCCCCTTTCACAGGTTCAAGCAGAGAGGAAAACCAGCACCAGCACCGCAAGCAAAACCAAGCAGCAGGGAACTCAGGCAGAGCTCAGACTGCTTTCTGCATACCTTCAGCTGGAATCCCAGATCTGCCCCCAGTAACACCTTAGGGCTGAACCCTAGGATCTGCCCACAGTGACCCTTCCTCCAGCCAGGAGGCTGGAGACAAGCTTTTAATAAGCCTCCTGAATTTTTCTGGGGACATCTATTCAAGCTACCACCCCACCCCCTTTCCATCTATTGCACCTCATGGAACTCAGTAGGCGTGTAAAGGTCTCACAAATGACTACATAATCTAAAATCCCCATAAGAAATTTTGTCTTGTAATTAAAGTAACAAGATTAAAATCCAAGCTGGTCATTGTTTGGACTGATTCAAAATACACATTTTTTCTTCCTTAGCAAATAACTTAGAGGAGGCTGGGAAAGGGCTCCTCGGTAGGCAAGGAACTTGCCTGGCAAGCATGAGGACTTCTGAGTTCTGATTCTCAGAACCCATATAAAAATGCTGAGCAGAATCCCAGGGCCTGAGAGGAGGAGACAGGCTCTCTGGGACCTGCTGGCCTAATGACTGAGCTCCAGGCTGGTGACAGACCCTGGCTGGGAAAAGAAGGAAGGTTCCTGAGCTGGGCCGTGTCCTGGCCTCCACATGCACACGTCATCACGAGTGATCAGAGAGGCAGGAAGGTAGCATTCAGTGGCACATTGTCTGCCTTCATTTCTGTTACTACTCAGCAGTCACCGTGACTTGGAAGCATTTGTTTCTCAGGATTTGGGGTTTTTAAGACTTCATGGTCATGGTGGCCCCTAGTCTTATCTTGGGTTTTCTGGAGAAAGGATTAGCTTGCTTTGACAGAATTTAGTTCCTGAAAGTTCTAGCAGTAAGGGCTTCATATCAGTGCTGACTTTCAGAGACTCACCCTCTGGGACAGTGGCTAATCTCTCTCCCTGGCCAACTTGAGTTCACAGAACACATGACAGGAGGCCTCTTCGCTGCCATCAAGTGAGTTTCTAGGACATGTGTAAAGATGTCGTGTATGGCCTAGTACCTATGGCTGTCTGTACTCTACCACCACAGTTCTCCTGTGGAATGAGAGCTAGTCACAAGCCACACCTCAGAAGTATGTGTACCCCAAAAGGCAAGAATCACTGAGGAGCACACCTGGGTAGTCTGTTACACAAACATTGTTAATACTTCTTCAGAAAATTACAGTGAAGCTCCCACTTTATTCTGAAGTTACATGATGCCTCCAGTTTATCGTTTTTCTTTTTAAACACAGAAGTGATCATGAATTTGAAGGAGAAACCATGTGGTGGGGAGGAACTTGAAACACACACGCATGTGCTTAACAAGACCACAGCAATCTCAAAGGAGCTTTCCCTGAGAAAGAGAACCCTGGAATATTTTTCCAGATTTTCTGCATATTCTTAAAATATTAAGAATCCTTAAGCAAAAAAATATGTGACTTTGTTAAGTAATTGTGTGAGGCTGGGAGAGACTTCAGCTCCTTCTCAGCAGTGATGGGATGGGGGAGGGGAACCTGGGATGCCCTGTACAAATGTTCTGCATCCTTCCTTGTCTGCAGAGCAGACGACCAAGGATTTCTGGGGCCCAGTTTAGAGCTTGCAGCATTACCGTCACTTTTCATCTGGGGTTGAGGATGCAGTTTGTGGTTTCCAGTTTTAGAGGTTAATAGGAAGCATATTGGAGCAGGAGGAAGTAACTGAAAGAATGAAATTTGAGGTTACCTTTCCCTCCATGCTGGAGCCAAGACCAAGGCACTGGGCTCAGAGAGAGGTTCCTCAGCAGGACGCTTCACCCAGTGGAAGGGACAGGACACCCTTGGTGCTCTACTGCAAGGCCACTAATCATGTTTAGTAGGGCTCTATCCTCAGGGCTTAGTCACTTCTCCTCCTGGTCCCATCATCTTGGGGGTGAGAAGTTGAACAGAGGCTCTTGGAGAGAAAACAAATATTCAGTTCATAAGAACTGCTGTTTGATGTCTTGCGTTCCTCCACTTGAGTCCTTCCTTCCAAGGTCAACATCACCACATACTTGCAGTGAAGCCTTTTCTCTTGGTCATTTTTCCAAGTCAATTTAGGGCATGGTTTCTTTTAAACAATTAAGGATTTTATTTTTACTTCCTCTGAGCAGGTACATTAAAGAGAATGTTTTAAATAGATTTTAATAGTTTACAAAAACATCTTGTTTAAAAGAAAACCCATTTTGTGTCATTTCTACTTTAATTTGGAGACATTGGCTAAGACTCACCCTGGTTGCTCTTTTCCAACCTATATTTTCTTCACAGTGTTTCAGTTGCTAAATTGTACTTATACTAATAAGATCCAAGAAAGTGTGACTAGGCGTATACAGTAAACTTTTGTTATTTTTATTTGCCTCAAAATGTCATATTAGCAAACAAATAAAAACTTAAAGTCATTTTTAATTTAAACTCAAAGAAGGTAAATAAAAAGACATAGTTGGCTATAACTGAATGTAAATTATTTTATTTTATAAGTCCTAGAAGGAAAGGTGAGGAAGTGATATACAGAGAGACACAAAGTGGCTGCAAATTCTTGTTCTGATTAGTGAGGGTAAGTCTGCTATTAAGTTATATATTTGTGGTTTCATGTGTGTTTGGGGGCATGTGAAATACAGAGTTCAACTTAATGCTGTAGTATTACCACTTGGACAAGACAGAATTATAATTCAGAAGCACATTTTCCAATCTCGGTCAATAACACAGTGATAGACTTTACAGGTTTTCTAGACCATGGTCTCAGCTGACAGGAAGTCAATTTCTCACTGTCTGGTAGGAGCAGGCTGTGTCGTGATGGAGCTTTTGACATTTCTGTGTGTATTTTAACATGATAGAATTTCTTTTATTTATACCAGCAAGTGTGTTCCAATAGGCTTATAAAAATAAAGTCCTTGAACATTTTGTGATTAGGATGGTACACTTATTATTTAACTGTAAAAATTATTGGGAGTCACAAAATAAACCCAAAATAACAACACACCCCCCAAAAAATAATAAAAAGAAAATCCCTTTTTTATATATAGGAAAAAAAGAACTTCCATTAAATTACTGAAAACAAATAAACAAAAAGCATGCCTTGCTTTATGTCTAAAACAGGTGTTCTGTGACCTGGGGATGACAGACTGGCTGGTTTCTCCAAACTGAGCAAGTTGTTAAGGGGGGGGGGGAATGTCTCTGGATATTCTCTCCCACCATGGCTCTTACAATCCTTCTGCCCCCTCTTCCACAGCTTGCAACTTGAGTCTCCTGCAGGCAGAACCCCGATGGGGATAAGGTATGTCACTGGGGGCAGATCTTGTGGTCCAGCCCTAAGGTGTGTTTAGGGCAGTTGGAGTTCTGGCTTCGTGTTTTGCTGGCTTTTTCGTGTTCTTTGTATGGATCTATGGAAGTGATCTAGCATTTTCTTTCATGATGATTTTCCCCTGGAATCTGTAAGCCTGAAATAACCCCTTTCCTCCCATAAGCTGTTCTCATCTGATATTTGTCCATCAAAGCAAAAGTAACTGCAACAACCTTCTACCTGGGACCCAGCAGTCACAGTGGAACCATGCATTCAAGCCCTAAGCATTTCAACCTGCCTAGAAACAGATTGTTTGCTGGACATATAAAGTCACTTTCGCTCTAGAATTGATTCCAGATGCTCTACCTCCACAGGTGCAGCCCCCATGTCTGCTTGACTCCATGAGGTGCAGCAGAAGCTGTGTCCTCCCGGGACTGAGCTGCAGATGAGGCCCAGGCCTGGAGGCCTGGAGCCTGTGCTGCTGATGGATGGGCTGCCTGGATGGGCCATAAATCTTCCCTCGGCCCTGATTCCTGACAGGAGCAGAAGGCTGTGCTCACAATATACTTGCGATAAAGACATTAGGGTGCCTCACAAGCTCCAATTAATATGAGAACATTCTCAATGAGATGTAATTTCCTCTGAGAACAGGTGAACCAGTCTGTCCAAAGGGCAGAGACACAGAGGGGAAGAGGTTTGGCAGCTCGTTCGGGTCAATCCTGAGCGGTGAGCCTGTCACAGCTTTATAAGGTCACTATGCAACCTTTTAGAATTAGGCCAACAACTGGAAACAGACCCTCCACAGCTAGGGTCTTTGCTCTTCCAGCCCCAGCATCCTGCAAAGCAGAGTAATATCAATGTCCCATGCATCCGTTTTTCAGGATTTCTTTTGTAAAGAAACCACTATAGCTTTTTAAAGAATGCATTCTGTATAAATTTATTATGATTTATCTTAGGCGTTGTTCAAGCTTCTCTTTCTTTGTGAAATACTTAAGTGTTACAATCTTTTCATGTGTTCCTAAACTGAAAGAATCCTATTGCCACAGTACTTTAATAATGTCAGATGGATAAGCAAGGAAGCTTTCTGTGAAATTCAAACTCTAAAAATATTCTCAAGAGATTCTCCTTAACTTTATATATCACTCAAGTCTTCAATCCAACACTTAATGGATATAAAGGGATACATATGTTCTGAGGACTGGGGGCAGGGATTCCCCCTCAAGGAGTCCCTTCTGTCTCTGGAGTAGAAGAACCTGGAGTATCTACACTCTGGAGTGTCTATAACCTTTTGTCTCCAAGCTTTGTAGGTGTATTCAGAAATTGATATATGATAACTCTAGAGCAGTAAGATTCTAGGGCAGCTAAATATATGTATACATTTATTTATATTTCTGTCCTTAGAGTGTGTGTGCGCGTGTGCCCGCGCATGCAGGGCGCTTGTGTTTGGAAAATAAAGTTTCAACCACCTGGTTAAATTTTTGGAGAAAAATTCTCTGTGACATGAAGGTAAAATAAGTAATAAAGTAAATAAGGAAGGAGATGCTGGAGAGATGGCCCAGAGGTTAAGGCACTTGCCTCGAGTGCCTAAGGACCTGGGTTCAATTCTCCAGCACCCGTGTAAGCTGGATGCACAAAGTGGCGCGTGCATTGGGGGTTTCTCGCTGTCTCTTTGTCTATATCTCTTTGCTTACAAATAAATAAATCAAATATTAAAGAAATAAGAAAGGAAATGCGGTGGTCTGTCTCCCAGAGCCTCAAGCATCTGTGATTAAACTCATACTTAATCCCCACTGGTGGAACCTTTGGGAGGCTGAGCCTTGCTGCAAGAAGTATGTCACTAGGGCCAGATTTTCAGGTTTATTAGCCCAGCCCCAGTGGGTGTTCATAGCTCTCTTTCTCTGCTGATGAAAAGACGTGACTCTACTTCCTACCACAAGGAAACTTCTACTTGACTCTATAAGCTGGGAATAAACCTGTTCCTTCCGCAAACAGCTTCTGGTTGGCTGTGTCGTCCCACAGGGCTACAGCAAGAAGGTGTGAATGAAGGTACCTGCTAAGTCTCTGTTATTTTGGTCCTAAGAAAATTAATAGCTCTGGTCTTTAGTGCGGGTCATCTTCTCAGGTCTCAGGGCCTGAAGGTCTCTGGCCTTATTATCATCTCCTCCTTAACACGTTTGGGTAAATAATACCTGTTGCTAAATTCTGATTTTCTCTCATCCAGGAAAATAGATTTATTTGATTTTTGACATTTACTTATTTATGAATTTACAAACCAACACTGACTGTGTGTCCAACATGGTCTATTCCTTTCCCTGTGTTGGTTTTTTTTTTTTTCCAATCAGCACATCCTTGCTTTGGAAAAGCAATCCCTGTCCCAGAGCATGAATAAGCGGAAATTATGGCAAAGTTGGTGACTCACTGAGCATCACAGCTATAACTGCAGGCACCAGATTAAGTCTATTTCCCCATGGATTTCTGTCCAGCCTTGTTGCTAAGACACTGAGGATGTCAGAGCCTTTAAATGTATACTGACATTGTTTTCTAAGAGTTTAAATAGTTTAAATGGGAGGAAAGGTTGTTATTTAATATATCTGTGTGCATTTATTTTAGTTAAGGAAAAGTACAGTGTAACTCTCTAGAGGAGTTGACTTGCTGCCTCACTCTTAGCTGTGTTAGTTATCAACTAGCTTCAAAAAGTGCACCTGCCTACCAGCTGAAAGTACGTCATCGTCAGCCAATATCTTTCTGCTTAATGACTAATGCTTTCTGTGCCCATCACTTGTGCATGCAACACAAAAGGCCATGCATTTAATTATTGTCTTGATTTATACTTCTGTATTTTTAGAGACTTTGAAAAAATGAATCTAAGGAATCTGTATCTGATTCCTTTATGCTATTTAACCTTACATCTTAATTGTATATTTCAAATTTTTGTATGCTGTTCTCAGCTGCGAAGATATAAAAATAAATTACACTGTCACATGAAATAATTTATCTGAATGATTTCTTTACTATTTTTAACTTTGGAGGAAATCAGGAAACAAGCATTTCCAAGTGAGTGGTTTTTCAATATTAAAATTAAGTGACTCATTTGTTGAGGCAGGGGATGTAATAAAAGGGGGAAAACATAAAGGAAAATTGCCCACCCATGGTCTAAGCTTAGGTCTGTGAAGAAATACGCAACTGTGAGTAAGTCTGATGGCCCTACACAATCGATTTTAATCGGGAAGTACTCTGGAGAAAGTGGTTGCAAGTCTATAGTTTGTTTTATTTGATCCTTTTGATTGGAAAGAAGGAATATAGTGAAAGTTTCTATTGAATGCCAGGCACAGGTTAGATGGGTGGTCCAATCCTACCTGAGATTTACAGGGTCAGCTCCTAGGTAAGTCGTAGCTTCTGACTGCAGAATCCCGTGAGTGACAAAGTAATTGATGACCCCTCTGTCATGAAGGGGTCCTCGCATCTTGTGCTGTGGCACCCCCAGGAAGGACTTCACCTAGAAAAGAGGACCATCCTCTCATCTGTCTCTCGAGTGGCTCTGGCTACAGAGAAAGCTTCTGCCTTTCCTTTCGCCCACAGCCCATGAGCTTCTCCTGTCCCTTTTCCTCCCAAGCAGCCATACCCACCTTAAGCAGTTGCATCTACAAGTGCTAGACCAAACTTATGAGCAAATCCTAGTTTTCTGTCACCCATGTTTGCTGTCTCCCTTTTCACCTGTCAGGGGTGATGGCTTTGCCTCTTGTGCCCTGAACTATGGTTATTACAGCCTTTACTACACAGTGTAGACTTAAGGAATTACGGTAACATGGCTTATTATATGTGTGTTTACATGGTGAATGTGTCCACTTAATCCATACTGTGCGTCAGATTATGTCACCTTTTGTAAACATGGGAAAAGGTGCAAAGATACAGATATAGACACAGATGTCACCTGCCCTGGATCACAAAGGAATCATGAGTGTTACTCAGCAAATACCAATTGATCCAAGCTGGTGTTCTCAGCTTCACCCCAGGTGAGGAAGACACCAGCCTAATATATAGTGGATAATGGGACATTTTATCATACTTAGTTTCTACTCCATAGGCCCCTTTAGGGGAAATCCCTGTTAGAGAGGAGAAAATAGCCATGAAAAAGCACCTCTCTCGGCTTCCTACAAAAGAAAGGGACCTGAAAAAGCCAGTTACTTGGAGATGATGTCTAACCACATCAATCTATGAAATTCACCTTTACTATGCTGGTCAAGAGTGACTAATGAAAAAGTATCTGAGGGACCCCAAGGCCCATGAGTGGGTTTCACTTTGCATAAGCAGAAACTAATATACCCCTCGGTAAATATTAGATTCCTCAGTTTGGTGGCACACACTGATAACTACAGTACCTGTAAGAAGTAAGAGGATGAGGATTTTCAGGTCAGCCACATCTACATATGGAATTTGAGGCCAGCCTGGGATACATGAGACCCTGTCTCAAAAAAAAAAAAAAAGGCAGAAGAAGATACAGCTAGGTATAGAATCTACTGTCCCTTATCATTGGCATTGATTGAAATTTTATTGTCTGGCTCCAGAGATATAAAAATGAGAGCCCCCTGGTTGCAAGATGTTTCAATCAGCTCCATATTGTTGGAGCAAATATCAAATCCACCTAGACAGCTTATGGGAGGAAGGGGGTTTATTTCGGGCTCACAGAATCCCGGGGAACACCACCAACGGTAGAAGAAGTAGATCCAAGAAGAGGAGACATCACCAAACATCCAGCACCAACAAATCCAGCAAGCACAAACTGCCAAAGCTTCAAAACTGCTCTGAACTCACTTTGTAGAGCTGGACTCAGATCCACCCCAAATCACACATTAAGGCAGGGCTCCAAGATCCATCCTCAGTGATGTACCCCCTCCAGTAGAAATCTGCCTGCTGGGGGCTGAAGTTGCAAGCTCAATTTTAACAAAACACTTGAGGGCTGGGGAGATAGCTCAGTGATTAAAGGCACTTGCTTGAAAAGCTTAACCTCCTGGGTTCAATTCCCCCAGTACCCACTTAAAGCCAGATCCACAGTGTAGGTCCAAGTGTCAGAAGTTTAATGCAGTGGCAAGAGGCCCTAGCTTTTCCATTCACTCTCTTACCCCCTCTCTCTTTACATCTCTCTCTTTAAAGTAAATAACTAAAATATAAAAAGAAACACTTGAGTCTTTGGGGTCATACATTCAAGCTATCACATTCAAACTAATACATTCCCTCCCTGGCCCTCATAGACTCATGACCATCTAATAATGTAAATTGCATTCAGTCCAACTCCAAAGGTCCCCATGAGCTTTATCAACTTGAAGAATGTTCAAAAGTTAAATCTCATCTGATATTAAAATCTGTCTCTTAACTGAGAGTAATGAAAATCAAAACAAGCTATGTACTTCCAACACATAATGGTACAGAGTAAACATTTCCATTGTAATAAGACATAACAGAGGCTGGACTAATGCAAAATCAATAACCAGCAGGTAAACATAAAACATCTGCAGTTCAAGTCTGACATCTATAAACCAGGGATGACAGTCTCTGGATTTTCTTTTATTTTTTTATTTCTACCCCTCCATCTGGACTGAGTAGCCTGGGGAAAACTTTAATCCTAAACCAACAACACTTGATAGTATCCCTTGTGCAATACAAGTGTATCCAAAACATCTTCAAGTTGCCATTGCAAATCAAAGTCCACCTTCACAGCTCCATACAATGGCCATTTTTTTTTTGGTCTCCAATACAGAGACCTCACCCTGTTTCACAAAGCTGTATCTCAGCAGGGGCTGCTGATTCAACTTCAGATACTGGTCTCTCTGGCCAAGACACAGGGCCACCACCCTCTTTCATATGCCACATCTCAGTAGCCATCATGTGCACTTCATGACCCACATCTACGCTTTCAAGCTTCCAAAACCAACACCAGGTGAGCAGTAGCACAGCCAGTTTGTTAATCCAGGCAGAAAATAAATCTTGACCTTTAAGAGCAGGATATGCCTTCTGAATTCATCCTTTAAGTCCTTTCCTTTCCATTTGCATTCCTATTTATTGAGCCCTGCCTGGGTGGATTTCACCCTCAGGCATCTCTTCCATTGCTTTACTGTACATCAGCTATCCTGTCCTTAATGGTGGTAATCTGCTTAATAATCTCTAAAACCACTCTCTGTGCCTCTAACTTTAAAATTGCCTGGATTTTTTCCTGTGATGAACAGTGCATATTTCATTTCTATTCGCTTTGAAAGTTCCTAAGTCAAGTTCACAGTCTATAATTCTATCTATATTTAGCATTTTCAAAATCTCATCAGAATAGCCCATAAAATTCGGCTAATCGCTTGGTAAAGTTTCTGCTGTCCCAAGTAACAACTCTGTTAGGACTGAGGTGGGGGGTTAGAATTTAGATAATACCCAGCTCAAAAATTCCAATGCACCTCAAAATTTAAGGAGTACCTTAATTCTTGTCTGCAAAGTTAAAGAATTAAAATCACAGACAACCAGATATTAAGGTTGTCTGTGACTTTATTATTTAAGGGAACATGGGGAGTTACAGAGTTCTCCAGCCACCAGTGTGGGGAGAAAATGTGGGAGCGGTTTTAGCAAAATCTCGGCTGGACAGTCAAACAAGCAGAAGAAGGAAAGATGTCAGAGGGCTCCCATCACGAGAAGGAAAGGTTCATGTGGGAAAGAACCCCCAGCTCCCACCCCCACCAACACAGCCATTAGGCTGTGGTGGTGGTGGGGTCTTACCAAAGCTCTGGAATTTCAGAGGTCCTTTTGTTGGCCTGCCATGTGAGGTAGAGAGAGAGAGGATTATCTGTTCAGAGAGTATTTGCTGCCCTAGGTGGGCAGGGAGCCAGGTAAGGTTGGTTCATACCGGACCAATCAGTTTTAGTGCCTATGTTTTAGCTGTAGCTAGACACCTCCCACTCAAGGGGAGGGTGTCTATGGAGCTTGGCTAAACCATCACAATCCCCTCTCTGACGAAATAGCCCTAACTGTTAGGGTACTGGGGTGTGGGATTGAAAAAAAAAAAAGCACCAGAAAGAAGTACCGACATGGTTAAGAAATAAGAATTAACAAGAACACCCATTTTGATCCTGTAGGAGGCAAGGCAAAGCTCTGACTGGGGAGGGGTTAAGAGAAGAGCTTGGCAACACTGTGTGGGGTCTCTCTCCTAAACTCCCACAGAAAGACGTCACCAAACTGCCAGCACCAATAAAACCAGCAAGCATGCACTGCAGAGAGAGCTCCAATACTTCTTTGAATATACCTTGTAGGGCTGGACTCAGATCTATCCCCAAAGACACCCTAGGGCTGGACTCCATGATCTGCTCCCAGCGACAGACCCTCCCTGGCAGGGTGACAAACCCCTCTAGCTGGGGTCGAGCCTGAAGTTGCAAGCTCAATTTTAACAAAACTCTTGAGTCTTTGGGACCATAAATTCCATCCATCCCATTTAAACTACCACACAGGATATCTACTTCCTTTCTTTCAAGGATGTAGTGGTGTTGGCTCCTTAAGAGAGTGTTGAGGCCCTTCATTCCTGGTGCTGAGAACGTAGTCGAAAGCTAATGGTTAGGAAAGTCATGGGCCCTAGGTGGGAGGATGTTACTGTTGTTTAGCTAAATGTGAATATTGTTTCCATCAAATTGTATGCTAAAGATTTTTGTGTGTGCCCATAGATCAGCACTGCTTTCACCTGTGACCTGGCTGGTTCTTCTCAATGCCAGTGATGCCTGGAGAAACTCATACTCATAAGGTACTGCTGAATGCTCAGTGCTAAATGAAACATCTCTATAACACCCTTCAAAGCTCAGAGAACCTTGCAGAATAAAGGATAGGAAGAATGAACGAGGTAGAGAATGGGTAGGAATGTTTAATGATGTCTTCCTATTGTGAACTGACCATTGCATTCATGACCTCAGGGTGACCGCTGTTACCTGCACAAAACCTAGACAATATTCAGCCCAACATATCGACCAATATGTAGTTGGGTAAAAGCAAAAAAAGAAATCCAATGTGAAAAAGACATCCAAGTAGAAGAGGGGCAAGTTGAAAAGATGAAGAGATTCAGTTAAAGGGGAGGGGGAAGGGGGACAAAGGGGGGAAGTGAGAGGAGAGTATGATCTAATTAAATTATGTACAAGTATGAAAATTGTCACTAAAATGAAGACAAGCTCGCCATGTATGTTCCCATGTCAATGAAACTCCAACTACAAAGCACAGCGCTCTAGCCAGCACATGCTGGAGACAGGATGGTCTTGATGGACTTGTCACTGAAGAATCTTGTCTCGCTCCATCCATTGGGCTGCCTCTACATGTCCAGTGGCAAGCTGGGAAGCTGTCCTGTGTGTCTCCTGGTGCCCTCCTGAGTGCAGCTGTCAATCAAAGTATCACCTTCACATATTACTACCTAAAGAAAGCATGGTGGGGCTTAAAACGGCCATGAGTTCTTCATGGTCCTCATCTGAGTGCCAGGCCACCTAATTTGTTAGCAGATCAATATCATAGTTATTTTAAATCTCAAGATCTTAGCAGGCGGTGCCCGACCCAAACACTCAGCCTTCCCATTTCAGCCCTACACCTGCTCCTGAGGCTGAGGCAGAAACGGTGGATGAGTCCAACACTGCCCCGTGACTGCGGGCACCAAGTCTCCTGCCAGACCCACAGCCTCGGCTCTCCTGGGTCCTCTCGGTCTCCAGGGCCCCAGGGCCCCCAGAAGCATCTGCTAGCTGCCAATGGCCAATCCCAGGAAGTCACTGCCTCAACCCTGCTTAGCTAAAGGGACTTTGCTGAATGTCATGGCGTCATGTAGGGCCCAGAAGGGCGGACTCCTGAGTCAGAGAGCAGGAAAGAGGAAGCTCATAGGGATGGAT